>JAJDMX020000171.1:0-81673 GCA_022345685.2 Nothomitra cinnamomea | reverse complement strand
GCTCTCTCTGCTCCTGATCCAGTTGTAGAAGCTCTGGATCAATTGGAAGTAGTTCTGTAGGGAGGTTATTGCTACTAAGGAGAGAAGGCGTATTTGTGACTGCTTCTTCCAGCTCTACTTCCTGCTGAAGAAGTCTTTGGATATCCTCATCAGTCTCTATAGGTCCGGCATGGTGAGTCATCGTTTCAAGGTCCTCCCAGTTCTCCTCCTCTACCTCTTCTTCCTCAATCTCCACTGAAGAGCGCTCATTCAGGGGTACTCTTTCCTCTCACCTTGCTTCTCTCCCAAAGACCACCTCATATGGAGTCTCCTTTATAGCCTCCTGGACAGTTCAGTTAATCTGTAGAGGCATGGAGGGAAGTCTTTCTGCCCAGCCTGTTGTTCCATTAAGTCGCTTCCAAACCAAAATTTTTTGTTTGACAGTCCTATTAGCTTGCTCCACTAGCCCCTGAGTCCTTGAAGTCCTAGGTCTGCCATTGATTATCTTAATTCCATGGCAAAGCAGAAGCTTCCTCATAACCTTCTTAAACTCCCTTTCACTGTTATATCATGCTTGTATGCAATAACCTCAAGAATTCTTGACTCCACCACTACCTCACGCTCCTGGGGGTACTTTTCAGTGGCTAAGGCATATAGAACACGTTTTTCTGCATCTCAATGAAAGGTCTGCTTGATATGGAATCAAGCTTTGGACTTCTTTGAGTTGTTGGGGCGTCAAAAAACATCTCCAAGCCAGAAGATGATATCTTCCTTCTCTGTAACTGTAATGCGATACTTGGAGGAATTCTTGACAAGATAGACTGCAAAAGCATCTCTAGCATTGCTAGAGAAAGGCTCCAATGGTTGGTTGGTTGAGGAGGCCATGGCTTGCTTGGGTATGAATGAATTTCGCAATTTCAGGGGCAAAAGAGTAGTCACTGTTCAAGGGATCACAGAGGTGCAAAGGAAGAAGAATTGCTTAAATTTTCGTTGGCAATTATCTACATCTACAGCTTGCTGACGTGGTACATCCACAAGTGGCGTACACAGTTCATTGGCATACTCCGTTCGTGGATGGCGCATGCCGTTCCCGAAAGGCGTATGCCTTTTGGGAATGGCATATATCTATCAACGGCATACAACATATATAAAAAAGCTTATATATTCATTAATATACTAACTATATATAATATAATAATATACTACTGCCAAGACACAGTTACAGTTCTTACTCTTTAGAAATTCATATTATACCATATTATTATTCTTTATAAAGAAGATAGTATTTAGTTTTGTTATAATATTTAATATAGAAAATAGTGATGCCAATCTATTACACTCTTCTATTAATTAGCTATCTGCTTGCATATTATGAACATTCTAAGTTTCAAGTTATAGGATACTATGGATATAAAAATAGTACAAAAATCTTTAAATTAAATTGTAGACAAGATTTCATTAAATATAGTATATAGTTAAGGGAACTGACTACCAAACACAAACAGTAACAAGATTTACCAGAAATATGACACCTAAAGCAAAGAAGTATAGCCTACTAAGTTTATATACTATATACTATATATAGTAACTGAAAAACATAAGACAATTTCTTAATTAGCTTTTACTTAGTAAATTTAGCTAATTATAATAATGTTAAGGAAATAATACTGAGAGTGATCGACAAGCTATAAAGTTCTATTATTATAATATAATATAGTCAAATATCTTTAGCTAAAAAGATAATAAGAGAATGTTAAGTAACCCCTAGAGAAGTAATATAGCTGAACCTAAAAATAATAGTACTGTTTTCTATATATTGTAGAATCGACTATTTATAAAGGCAAAATATTTGAAAGAAACTAGTAAAATTAAATATAATAACCAACTATATACTATATAAGAATTTTACTTAATTTATAAGTTGTTACCAATATTTCTCAGACCTTCAGAAAAGCTATTACTTAATTATGTTTACTATAAGGTGGCATACAGGTACCAACTGTAATACTATAAAGGAGATAGCAATTAGTTTTATTATGATATTTTATATAGAAAATAATAATGCTAATCCCCTTTACTCTTTTACTAATTAACTGCTTAACTATAATGTATATATTACAATTATAACTCCTTTAAAGTTATCTTATAATGCAACTTTTAGAGTTTAATCTAGCAAATAGTTAATACTAAGGCTGCAAGTTGCCATTAAGTATACTATTATTGCAATTCCATAGATCTGATATTACTTAATAGTTCTACAACTTGAGATAAGTTAGTATTGAGCTAATGTAGTACAATAAAAGGTTATACTTCAAATAATGGTAAACTTAAAATTCCTAATTATTAACTCTATATTCAACAGGTTTTAAAAAAGGGCTAATTACAGACATACCACAATTTTTGAATTTATTTACCGCAGTACCATGGTTGTTTACTGAAATACCACGATCTAGCTACTCTACTCCCAACGCATTCTAACATCCCCTCCAGTTGTGACCATGCTCCCCACAATGTCCACACATAGTCTGTCTGTGGTCAGGGTTTTCATCACATCAATATCGACATTTCTTTGGCTGTCCACGTTGTTTATTGAGCTCTAGAGTTTTACTCTCACTGTACTCAGCTATTAGATCCTCTTTGCGCAAAGGCTGCATGTGTATTGAATATGTAGCATGATAGTAATGTATAAAGTACCATTTGTGAATGTATTCGTAAGGGTCGTGTGCTTGCTGTAAATAGATCACAACAGCATGGCAGCAAGGAATAAGGTGCTCTTGAAACTCTCTGCATGTGCAACTCTGGTCTCTCAGATTTACCACATGAGTAGTACTATTCGGTACAAAAGCTTGAGCGAGTCCATTGTCTGCTGATTCAATATGGTACCGACGAGCTTGTTGATAATTCTTGTCAAGTTTGTCTTGTGCATAGTTCATAATACAGGGAGACTGATGAATACAGTCATGACGTTCATGGATGGTGGTCATAATTTTGGTCCAAATAGCAAGCAGAAGTTGTAACATAAGTAGACTGTGGTGGGTATTCCAAGAAGAATTGATGGATTCTGCAATGTTCAAGATGATATGTCCAAATCAAGCTGATGGAAAAGCGTACTGTGCCCAAGACTCATGTGGTATTTTGTTAATATATGCAGCTGCTGGCTCAATAATGTCTTCGATAGTAACTATAGCCTCCTCAAAGTTGCTTTCATTCCATGCGTAAGCCACTTTCCAAAATAAATTCCGACACTGCAAACCGAAGTACTTTTGAATGTTATCTACAAGATGTTGACAACAGTGGGAATGGTTTGTGTCTGGGAATACCTTAGGCATAGCTGTCTGTAAACCCTTATCTCGATTACTAATGAACACCACAGAGGGACTGTCTATTCCATGCATTCATTCCTTTATATATTCCAAGAACCACTTCCAGTTATCGCCGTCTTCTAGGGGAACAATAGCCAAAGTTAAAGGTAAGATTTTGTTATTCCCATCCAATATACAAGCAACCAAAAGTGTTATGCGAAATTGAGATTTGGTTCGATAGCTGTCCAATGCAATGAGGGGGCGGCAGGCTTCAAAGGCAGCTTGTGTGACTTCAGGTATGATAACATATCGATAAAAACTGTCTATCGCGAGTCTTCAAAGCTACATGGTTGAGATTGTTATGCTTGTCAAGGGCGAAAACAAGACTAGGGAGTCGTTTGAAGTACTCAGCTTCATTACCCTCCAACTTCTTCGGTAGTGCCTCTCAAGTTTGCCATGCTTGTTGGTAGTTAACCCCTCGATTGCCGTGATGTATTCACTCGACACTCCAAATTTGAGCAGGCAAGACCTCTTGATTATCTGCAACAGATTCATGATGCCGAGAAGAAAGGAAACTAACTGAATGTGCATGGTGAAAGTTGAGGTATGTAATGGAACTGTAAGTATGAGCAGCAAAACGTGTAACTCGAATCTTAGGACCACACAAAACTGATGTGCAAATACCAAACTTGCAGAAAGCATCTTTACATACAACAATATAACATGTACGATTTAAATGAGACATCACAAAAGACTCTTCTCTATCTATGACAAAGGAATGAATAGCATTGTGGGCATCACCTAACAACTCAAAATCTAGATCAAGCTCAACTGAAATGGACAGTGCAGCAAACATAATGAACAGCAATAGAAGACAAAAGAAAGACGTGGGGATTTCAGGCGCATGTATAGTTGAAATGGCGATGTAGATGTGCCGAAATTAGAAGCATGGTAATTGGGTAAACGATCATGGTACTGCGGTAAATAAATTCAAAAATCGTGGTACGTCTGTAATTAACCCTTTAAAAAATATAGAATTAAGGATATAATGATTTGTCTTCAACAGAGTCTCATTTTTTAATTGTCTTATGTATTTAGATACATAACAAAGCATTTTGATATGAATATAAGACAGTTATATTAGTCCTATATATTAAGATAGTAAAATAGTTATTTTGCAATGATATTAATAAATATCTTAAGCAATAATTCTTGGTATAAAGCTTAATTACTAAATTAATAAAATATTCAGTAAAGAGAAAAGAAAAAATACTTTCTCTAAGATCTCAGGATAGTATTTATAATTATCTCTTTACTAAACTCTTAGTCATCTACTAATAAGTAATTCATACTACTTGATATATATATCTCTTAATATAACTTACAATATAACTTATATAGAGTCTAATTATCATAAATATCTTGAACCTCAAGCTACAGAATACTATAAACATAGAAGTAGTACAGGAACCATTAAATAGAACCAAAAATGGGGCTCTGTTGAGTATAGTATATAGCTAGGAGAACTAGTTACTAAATACAAACAATAACAGAACTTACTAAAAGAGTAGTACTTAGAGTGATAAAGTACAGACTGCCAAATCTATATACTGTATACTGTGAGTAGTAACTAAAAGATATGGAAGTAGCATTATTACCATTGGATCTAGTTATGACTCTATAAAACTAGGAATAGCATATACAGCTTAGTAAGAATGAATGGAATACAAGGATGAACAGTACTTGCTGAAAGCAAGTAATGGCCAAAGTAAAGTTTACACAATCAGTACTCTTAGTAGTAAGAGTATAATCTGCAGCAACTTAATAAATTACTCATACTTCAGTCAAAGCAATAATCTTAGTTAGCTACATGACTGTCAAGTAATCTAGTTAAGAAACAATTAACTAACAAAAAACTTTATGACTTATAAACTTTAGACTATTGGATATGAAGAAAGAATTAAGGGAACTAAAAAACACTTAACAGCTAAAGAACATATCAGCTAAGTATAGTAGACTGCTTAAACATAGACAAAGAGTTATAAGTTATAATAACTCAGGTTTGGTTATTGAATTTGACGTGAGTCATATTATGAATCATGCTAAGAAGTATATATACCAAGTAGTATAAGTTATCTATTGACAGATGACTAAAAGATCAATAAAGAGATGACTATAAATACTGTATTAAGTTTTTAGGAAAAGTGTCTTTCTTTTCCTCTTTACTAAGTATCTTATTAGTTTAGCAATTAAGCTTTATATTAAGAATTATTGCCTAAAATATCTTTTAATATAGTTATAGCAAACTGTTTTACTATTTTAGTATATAGGACCAATATAACTGTCTCATGATTACCTTACAAACTTCTTGCTATATATCTGAATACCTAAGATAAATTAGAAGATAAGTCTTTATCAAAGTTAAATTATTACATTATAATACTGTCAAGTAAGTATTACAAAGAAATAACTAATAAATTATAAAGTCTTCTAACTTAGAACAGATTAAGAGTAATTGAGGAAAGGAGTTAATAGATTTCTAACTAGCTTAGAAAGCTGAAGGACAAGTTAGCTAGAAGTAGTAAGCTGTATAGTAATTATATAAACATAAAAATGGTATAAGTTACAATATAATTAGAGTTTCTCTAATTAGAATTTAGATTGTAAGTCATACTTTAATGTAATTGTAATGTAATATACAATTACTTTATAGTAGATGATAAGTAACTTAATGAAAAATAGTAATAAAGAGTACTTGAAAAATAACAGAAAATTCTTTTCTTTTTCTTCATCAGATAAACTCACCTTGCCAGATCTATAGAGACTAATGAGGATATCTAAAAACTTTAGCAAAAGCAAAGCTGGAAGAAGTAATCACAAATGTATCTTCTTTCTTTAGTAGCAACAACCTCCCTACAGAACTGCTTCCAATTGATCCAGAGCTTCTATGACTGGATTAGAAGCAGAGAGAGTGCTAGCATGCAGCTGTTAGAATCAACCAGGCTCAAGCAAATGCTAGAGCAATTTCACAATATAGCAAATAATATACCATTAGAATCTTCTCCAAGGGTAATAAAGTGAGTATTATGGTTCCAGGGCTAGAAAGAACATCTACAGATGACAAGAGAGTGTTTGTCAAGGTTCTGGACATGCTTTAGCATAATTTATATTAGATTAGAACTCCATGTGGTATGCTAGATCATCTGTACTTTACCAATTAACTTTTACCCCTGGATAAGTCAATTGAGATCAACATCCCTCAGGCTACTTTCCCTGTATTATTTTGCACTTTGTAGCACTTTAGGAAAGCTTCTCTACATCTACAATAGTTTATTGTGGTTGCAAGAAAAACTGCTTCACAAAGCGATACAGGTGCAGAAAAGAAAGAGTTAATTGTTTTATTACCTGTCATGAGGAAGGTCATGACTGTGGAAACGTCTCTACAATAACTACAAGAACTCAGAAGAGGCTGGCAAAGTGAGGGACCAGGCACAGAGAAGTTAGCTCTATAGAGGGAAAAACTTCTAGTAGCATCAAGGTATTTAGGAGTCGAAAGGGAAATGCTTAGGACATTGAAGATAATTAAGATTTTTGTATTTAGTCTTTAGTCTACATTATTACTGCTATTGAACAGTTTATACTCTTTACCATTAATGTGTGGCATATGCCATCCCTCTTTCCTCATTAGCGTACACTATTTAGGAATGGCTTGATCCACAAATGACATACAATACTTAATAAACTAAGTTTTATTACCTAAGATATAGAAAGATATATTTGCATACTAGCTCATTAAATTTAAGTTAAGAAGTAATTTTAGTCTCTAGCAGCAAGAAGATTATGTCTATAAGTTAAGTTATCTTCAATACCTCTAAATTCAGGTAGTAAATACTAGTATTACTTGTCTTACAATACTTAAAGTCTTTGCAACTATATCAATAATAAGACTTGAGTCATTATAACTTATAACTTTTCATCTATGACTGAGTATCCACTATACTCAACTAATATATTCTTAAGGTATTAAATGTCTTTTAGTTCTCTCTGTTCTTTACTTATACTCAATAGTCTGAAGTTTCTATTATTATTATTATAAGCTATAGAAGTTCTTGCCTATTAATTTCTTTCTAAATAAATTACTTGGCTATTATGTAGTTAACTAAGGTTATTGTCTTTACCAAGATATAGGTAATTATTAAGTTTTAGTAGACTATTCCCTTAATGCTGAAAGTATTAATTATGCAAGCTCCATTTTAGCTGTGACAATCTAATAACAATAGAGTCTTATCTCCTAATTTATCTTAGGTATTTAAGTACACGGCAAGATATTCTACAGGTAATTGTGAAATAATTATATTAGTCTTATATACTGTGATAGTAAAATGGTTCTGTTGCAACTATATCAAATAATATTTTGAATGATAATTTTTGGTATGAAGCTTTGATTAATAAACTAATTAAATACTCAATGAAGAAAGAAGAAAAGAAGCTTTCCCTGAGATCTCAACATAGTATTTATAGCTATCTCTTTACTTATCTCTTAGCTACCTACTAATGAATAACTTATACTACTTAGTATGTATATCTTTTAATATAACACACAATATAATTTATTTCAAGTCCAATATTAAGACCTAAGTTATTATAACTTATAACTTTTGCTTATACTCAAACTGCCTCTATACCTAGCCAATGTGTTCTTCAGTTACTAAGTATTTTTTAGCTCTTTTAGTCCTTCATCTACATCCAATGGTTCAAAGTCTTATAGTTTGCAGAAATTCATATAGTTAATTACTTCCTGGCTAGATCACTTGAAATTTGTATAGCCAACTGAATTTATTGCCTTAATTGGGATATGGATAATTTATTAAATTGCTGTAAGTGGTACTTTTAATTCTAAAAGTATTAGTTACATAAGCCTCACTTTAGCCCTTACTTGCTCTTAATAAGTACCGTCTATCCTTATATTTGGTTCATTCTTACCAAACCGTGCATACTATCTTTAATTCTATAGATTTATAATCTGATTTAATAGTAATCAACACCTCTTCTGTATTTATAGCATTATTTTAATGAGACTTAGAAAATTTATAAAATTAGCCCTTACTTGTCTTCAATAAGTACTATCTATCCTCATATTCAATTTATTCTTTTTAAGCTATATATATCATTCTTAATTTTCTGAAATTGTAATCTGATCTAATGGTTATAATACCACTTCTATTACACCATAACAGAAGTATTTAGATATCAAGCAAAAATCATAAAACTTTCACATACATAATATATTTTCTTTTAAAAATGCCTTTAAAAGTTTTAAAGACTACTTATCATAAGGTAAGCTCAATTACTCAAGCAGAAATACTTGGAATGCATAAGTCTAATACTAGTTTACATGATATTGAAGAAAAATATGATTGTTATCTTAGTACTATAATATATACTCTCCATAATAAAGCTGAATAGAATCTCTATAAATTAGCAGTACAGATAAGTATACCTTAGAAAACTACTAAGCTACAAGATAAAAGACTTTAAAAACAGACAATTTCTAGCACAAAAAAAAGATATATTACACTAGGAAAATTGAATACTAACTTAATGCTAGAGGTATTATACCATATAGTACAAAAATGATTAGAAGAAGCAAATATCCAAAATGGAAAACTGCAGAATAGCCACTCCTAAAGTTAAAACATAAAGCAGATTAACTAACTTAAGCATTACAATATAATAATCTTGAGAAAGATAACTAATATAAAGTTATATAAAGTAATGAAATATTAGTACACAAATAAAATGGAAAAGATAATGTTTAGGTTTTTTGCACATTATAAAAAAAGTGAGATCAAGACTATATCAAATAAATTATATAAGAAGTACGAACTGCAGTAATATTTTAAAGGTATTATATAGATAAATAATATAGTAGCTTAATAGTTTTAGAGCTAGATAAAGAATAAACTAATAAAACAGATATTACTGGATTAATTATCTTGGAAGACAATTATCAAAAATTACTTCTGGAAATATTAGCTGATTTTCCTATAAGAGTCTTCACATAAGATAGTACAAGAATTTACATTTTGTGGGCCATAACAAAATAGCTAAGATCTAAGAGCTATACTATAATAATATAGTCACTATACTTACCAGATTTTAACTTTATTGAAATGATATAGAAGAAAATAAATATAGTAGTGAAGGCTTTAGGTATTGTAAGATAGACAATACTAGTATACGTTACTTGAACTTAAGTGCCTTAAGTAACTCGATTCGTAAATAGAATCTTCTTATTGCCAGGAACTAGAATTACTTTCTAGTTGAGATTCAATAAGGCAGTATACAATTATATCTTGTAATATCTTGAATAATAAAACTTAATTGTTAAGTAACGAACTTCCAAATAATACATTCAATGAAGAGAAGAGAAAAGCACTTTTTATTGCTCTTCAAGTACTCTTTATAGAAGCTCTTCATCAAGTTACTGACTATTTGCTATTAAGTGATTGCATACAACATTACAGTCATACCAAGATGTGACTTATGACCCAAATTTCAAATAAGAAAATTTAAGTCACTTTATGACTTATATTCTTTCTACTTTTGTATAACGGTGGAAACTTTAGTTACCTTAAAGTAGGAGATACTAATGCATATTACTTGAACTTGAGTACTTTAGGTAACTTAATTCATGAACAGGGTCTTTTCATTGCTAGAGACCAGAATTACTTTTTAGCTGGGATTCAATAAAGCAGTATACGATTATATCTTTTGATATCTTGAACAATAAAACTTAGTTGCTAAATAATAAACTTCCAAACAATACATTCAATAAAGAGAAAAGAAAAGCACTTTCCATTGCTCTCTAAGCACTCTTTATAGCAGCTCTTCATTGAGTCACTGACCACTTGCCATCGAGTAATCAAATACTACATTATAGTCACACCAAGGCATAACTCATAACCTGAATTTCAATTAAGAAATCCTATGTCACTCCATAACTTATACCTCTCTTACCTGTGTACAATCATTGCATAACTCCTTACTTGGAGCCGACATATTCTTTAGCTGCCTTAGCTGGTTAGAAATCCATCAACTCAACTCCCTAAGTTATTACTAGCTAGTCTCTGACTATAAGCCTTCGTGATTTGTCAGTTACTACTTGTATAGCTCTCTTGGTATTATGGTAACTGGCTGAGTCCACTAGGCGAAGGCTGTCTGACTAGAGTATTGTCTCATATTTTCTTAATTACTGTACACAGTATGCAGTATTGTGACGATCTGACTCCGATGAGGTCTCGTCTCCTAGTTTATCTTGGTGTTCAGGTATACGGCGTGGCATTCTTTGAGTGACCATAAGACAAGTATGTTAGTCTCGTATACTGGGATAGCGAAACGGTCCTATTGCAACTTATATCGAAAGATATCTTGGGTGATGATTCTTGGTATGAAGCTTATATTGCTAAACTAACAAGACTTTCAGTGAAGAGGAAAGGAAAAACACTTTCCCTGAGATTCCAACACTATATTTATAGCTGCCTCTTTACTGATCTCTTGGCCACCTGCCAACAAGCAACTCATACCATTTGGGGTGCTTTTTCCTCGGCATAACTTATATCCAACTCATGCCGAGTTCACTAATGAAATCCGAGTCATCATAACTCATACTTTCCATCCATACCTGAACTGCCCACTACACCTGGCTGACGTGTTCTTCAGCTGCCAAGTATTTCTCAGCTCTTCTGGTCCGTCGCCTACGACCAACAATTCCTCGTCTGTAGGTCGTGGTGGTTTCTGTTGGTCAGTCGCTTCCTGGCTAAACTCATTAGTAGCATTGTGGCTGGCTAAGTTCGTTGCATTGACAGGGGTGTGGGTAATTTACTGAGCTGCCGCAGGTTGCACTCTCAGTGCTGAGGGCGCTGATTGCACGAACTACTTGTTTCAGCCTCCACATTCCTACGGCAAGTGCCGCTCGTCCTCGTATTCGGTTTATCCTTGCCGAGCCATTTGTGCCATTTGTGTCCTATAAGCCTGTGATCCAGTCCAATAGTTCCAGCGCCATTCCCATGTCTGTGGCATTCCTGATGAGGCTCGGGATGTCCGTGACAAGTATACAGACTTGGCAGCTTGTATACTACCACTTTGGGCCCACATTTCAACAAGCTTCATCGCTGCTCGTATTTGGTAGCTAGATCTCAGTTACATACCATGCTCAATGAAGCTTCATTTGTAGTCTGGTTCAATAGTTCCTGCGCTACTTCCATGTTTATGGTATTCTGTAGCTGAGAGTCTGAAATGTCTGTAACACTTTATGTAATTGTTGCATGACTTACTATTTCTAACTAATGTGTCTTTCTGTTGTTCTGTGTTGATCGAGGATCTATCAGCTCTTCTCTTGAGTCATTTCTAGCCAGTTCATGATTAGGAGCCTTAGTAGTTCGTCAGTTGCTTCTCCTATAATCTTCTTGGCATCATAGTTACTAGCTAAGTCTACTAAGTGAGGGCTACTTGATTGGAGTATTGTCTTATGTTTTTCAGTTACTGTATACAATATGCATTGTACAGGCTTAACAGACTGCATGCTGCCACTACAGACCCTCATATCCTGATAAGTTTCATTGTTGTTTGTATTTAGTAGTTGGCTCTCTCGACTGTATACCATGTTTAATAGAGCTTCATTCTCAATCCAATTTAATGGTTTCTGTGCCACTCTCATACCTGTGACATTCTGCAGCTTGAGGCTTAAAATATCTATGACAATAAAGAACTTAGTCTTTAAGAATTACCCAGAACTTTTGACTATGACAATGAGAATGAAAAAAATGAAAAACACAATTATTGAAGCAGTTATTGAGGCATAAGAATCTCTAAAACAGAAATTCTTTTTTCCTCTTATTATTAGTATGCCTTAAAGAGTAAAGGCAGTTATTAAAGCAAATGGAGGCTATATTAAATACTAGATTTTGTTGATATCTAAATACTTTTATCACATCACTATATATTTGTAGTATTATCTTATTAAAACTTAAGATATTCATTTGTAACAATCTAACTCCAATAGAGTCTCATCTTCTAGTTTGTCTAGATTTTCAAGCATGTAGCAGGACTTTCTTATGATAACTGTGGGATAGTTATATTAGTCCTATATACTGAGATAACAAAATGATTCTACTGCAACTATATTAGAAGATATCTTTAAGCGATAATTCTTGATACTAAACTTTATTGCTAACTCATATCAAGTTTAATAATGAAACCTAAGTTATTGTGACTTATAATTCTCCATCCATACTCGAGCTGCCCACTACACCTAGCTAATATGTCTTTCAGCTCTCTTGATTCTAATTTCACAGCTAATAGTTCTGCATCTGTAAGTCGTGATAATTTCTTTTAGTCAATCGCTTTCTAGCTAAGTTACTTAGCAATTATGTAGCTAGTTAAGGTTATTGCCTTAATTATAGTATAGATGATTTATTAGCTTGCTGCAAGTTACGCTGATTGTGCGAACTTCACTTTAGTCCTCACTTACCTACAACAAGTACCATTTATCCTCATATTTAATTCATTCTTATCAAGCCATATATATTGTCCTTAATCCTATGGTTCCACGATCTGGTCTAATGATAGTAACACTACTTCTATGTCTGTGGCATTCCTAATGAGGCTCAAGATGTTCATGACATTATTACAGAAAGATTCAGTTCTTATCATAATTATCATAATTAAAGTACTTAAAGTGGTTAAATAAATTAAACTTCATATTAATAATTTTCTAAATTAAAATGCTAAGTTTTAACTCTTTAATAAGAATAATATTATTACTAAAGTAATTCAAAATAAATAAGTATTCAAGCAATACTTCTACTTAAGTTAATAACTTAAACACTTTAATATACTTAAATCTATTTACTTAGTAAACTTAACTTATTATGATAATACTAAAGAAGTAATATAAGAAATAACTAGCAATTATAAAGTCTTATAAATATAAATAGATTATGAATAAGGGAAAGAGTTAAAAAAAACCTTACTTAGCTAAGTAAAGTTGAGAAATATGTTAATTTAAAGATATTAGTTATCTTGTAGTTGTATAAAGATAAGAATAATATAAATTATAATATAACTTAGGTTTCTATAAAAGGAAATTGAGTTATAAGTTATATTCTTATATAATAATAATGTAGTATATAATTGCTCAATAGTAAGTAAAAGTAGTTTAATGAAAAATTATTTTAAAAAGTATTTGAAGAGCAATAAAAAGTATTTTTCTCTTTTTCTTTCTTAAATATTACTTGTTTGTTTGGTGGTTTGGGTTTGGTTGTTTGGGTTTTCTATTAGTACAATTTTGTACTACTTGGTTAGGTACTAGTTAGAGAGTAATTCTAGTTTTTAATAATAAGGAAACCTTAATATAATATAAAGACCTAAAGAGTAAGAACTGTAGTTGTAACTTGACAGCAATGTACTATTATACTATATATAATTAATAAATTAAAAGATATGTAAGTCTGCTTATCTATATATACAGAAGACTGATTCTAGAATAAATAACAATTAGTTTTATTACAGAAATTAATTCCACTACACAAAGCAATATAAAGTTTTATATCTTTATAAATATTACTATTGAGTCTTATAATATTGCTGTAACTATTCTTAATATTTAACTTAATATTATTTATATTATTTCATTGATTTAAATGGTCTAACTTTAAGTCTAGTTTTAATACTTAATTACAAGTTGAATTACCTTAAATAATTTTAATCTTAAGTAATATGTACTAGTATTATCTATTTTATAATATTTAAAGTTTTTACTATTATAGTATTATTATAGTTAACTAGTTTTGCTAAGTAAGAACTGTTTTAACTAATGTATTATTTCAGGTTTTTTAGTTATTGTAAGAGCTGTGGCCACATAACTTGGGCCACCTCGCTTAAATCGTGTCGCGTCGCATCATATAATTTCCACCCTTTCTCTTAAATATCAAATAACAAATTAACTATTAAATCTATCCTCTTGAAATTCGCAATGGAAGACCCTCTTTGGTCATTGCCTCCACGCACAAGCAAGGGTGGCGAATGGAAGACTCTTCCTCGCAAAATCGTACGCGTTCTCACAAAGCAAGGAAAATCCGACCACAAAATCAAAAAAATTACTGGCATCCTACGATCAACTGTGCAATAGATCCGGAGACAGGAATCAAGTCGACGATTACATAAAACGAGGCCTAATAAGGCTAGAATGATGACTGTAAGGGAGATCTGCCATGCCCTGCGGTTTATTGTTACTACTTATACAACGCACTGCCTCTCGTACGAAAGGGTCCAATCAATCTTAGGCATCCAAGCTTCTGCTCGTACCATACAACAAGAACTACGTTGACTGGGCTACCGACGCTGTATATCATGCCCCCGGCCCTTCATATCACGCTAACAAGCTAAGAAGAGATTTGGGTTCGCGCTAAAGCACCAGTGGTGGGGCACATCCGACTATATAGCAGACAGGGGTGACAGAGAGCAAGAAGGAGACTGGTGGAAGGTAATCTTCTTAGATGAGTGCACTTGGGAGATAGGACAGAAGGGAAGAACTTGGGTAATATGCCGGTGTGATGAAAAGAAGTACTCTGAATGCATACGGTCGGTCTATAGATCAGGGAGGTTCACAATCATGATTTGGGAGGCTATGGGTTAAGATTACAAGTCACCGCTGGTCTTTTTAGAGAAGCTCCCTGAATGGAAAGGCATATACTCTAAAGCCTACTTGCAACAAGTCCTTGAACCCATAGTCTTCCTGCTTTTTGATCAACTAGGGCTGGAGTATATTTTTATGGAAGATGGTGCTAAGGTATACAAGGGGAAAATGAGACTTCCCTGGCTGCAGCATGGCATCTGTGGCTTTAACTGGCCACCTTCTTCTCCAGATTTGAACCCAATTGAAAGAGTATGGCGGTATATGAAAGAGAAGCTCAAGCAATTGCCCTACGTTGTGACAACAAAGGCGCAGTTGATGCTGGAGATTCAGAGGATCTGGGATGAAATTGATCTACATGACTTCCGTCATTATACAGAACGCTTGACATGTGTGATGGAAGATGTAATTAAAGTAAAAGGTGGAGCGACTCTTAATTAATATAACTTCACATTTGCACGATTTTTGGGGCTCAATTGCTGGAGTTGTCATTTAATTTATATGGTAGTCACTAATAATGATGATACGTAAGTAAGCGAGGTGGCCCAAGTTATATGGCCGCAGCTCTTACATAGTATACAGTATGTAAACTTAGTAGCTTACATCTTACTGTTTTAAGTATTATAGTTAATTTACTTAATTATATATTATACTTAATAAGATTGTATTTATAATTTAATTAAATAGATTCTACATTACTTTTGTATTTATAATATCTTGCAGTTAATTGCTTGAGATATCTTTGATATAGAACTTATTCTTTGCCTTGAGAACATGTTTAATAGTAAGCTTGAGCATTATGTGTTTCTTGACTACCATTAATTTACTACTGCAATGTTGGGGGTAAAACACCTTTATCTTTAGTTGCCATATGAACAAATTTGTATTTACCATTTTTTAAGCCCTCAAGGGCTGTGTGAAGGTTAGACTCCCGGCCCATTATAGTTACAAGTCGGGAGTTGCTGTGGTCGCGGTTTTATGAGTCGGGGGGATCTTCTAGAAACCTGCGGCGATTTCCGCTGACCAAGAACATGGTGATGCCCAAGAACCCGGTGACCCACGTAGTTAGTTACACTCTCCCAAGGTTGGCGGATAACCATTACTGCGGCAGGATGCCAAGAATATCCTACAGCCACTATAGGCGTCGTGCGCTCATACTGAGGAAATTATGCAGGTTGCATCCACGAGGCCTAGATAGTCGCTAACGATAGTCCATAGATAGCCGACTGCATGGCGTTACTGTGTCTTGGCGACGAGACGAATTCGCAGCCTCGGCCGGAAATTGAAATAAGACACGAGATAGGCTGGCGTCATCTCATATTTCAACGCCTTCCAGCACCCAGAACGGACGAGACCTGCCTTGCGGCTGCAGCACAACGCCAAACCAGTAAATTGTTTGGTCATCGGGGCCTAGGTTCTATAGTTAACGGACTCGACTCTGCGGAGCCATGTCTGCAGCCCAGGTGGGTGTAGCAAAACGTACCTCACAGCCTCGTCGCCAAAGTGCAGTTATGGACTTTGCGCTGTTTTTGTTAATTTATCTAGTCTAAATACATCGGTCTTTGCTTCCGCAACTTTTTGGATCCTAATCAGGTTCTACGTGGAGTCGGCAAGAGCCTCTGGGCAGCCGAATTCGACTCTCACTAACATGTGGATCCGGATATCATTTCAGGACAGCAAAATTCGACTTTTTCGACTCCCGGGATACAATGCGGGATCTCTACCACCCCGCTACAGGTAGGTTGTAAAGAGGTGGGTGTTTACTCGGATGCGATCATGGAGACATTCAATTTCAACGTCCAAAATGAGCTACAGACAATAGATTTCGACTTGGTGGAGCTGCTAGCTAGTGTCACAAAGCCGAGCGTAAGGGATTATAGAGGCTACTGCCTGATCTCGAGGCTGCTATGTTCTTATTCGAGCAGGCGCGCTTTCATGGTTAAATTCCATTATTACCAGCTAAAAGGTATTGGAAGGGAAAAGGCCGCCATTGGGCAGGAAAAACCTTAAGAATTCACTTTCTCTTCTCCGGTTACATCGCCATATTCCAGTAGTGCAGCTTTGATCTGTTCGAAAATGTTTAAAATTGATTTGGTATCTGTGGTTTATTTTCAGATATATCAGTATCAGACTGTCCGATACGAGAAGATCAGTAATTAACTAAACCGAAAGTATGTACCTTGTTTTGACATACGACTGGTGGTTAAGTTTTCAATGATAGACATTATCTCCTTTTCAGCGACATCGAACGGAGTTTCTTCACATATATAATGCCTCCCACTGACATCATATTTCCTTCTGATGGCTGTGGGCGTCGCGCCTACCTGTAAGAGCGCGGTAACACAAGAGATAGGTCCAGCCGCTGCCGCATAGTGAAGTAGACTGCCGTTGTAGAGGTCTGCGTGTTCCATGAGTACTTTTCGGTAAGAACTAGTGACTGGTAACACCCATTTCCGGAGTATGGCGAGTAGTTCGGATTCCCGGTGTTGGCAGCTGGCTATGGTTTCGGTTCCTCCATATCGGACAGCAGTTCGGTAGCTACAAGCTCTAAGTAGCCGTGCGGCAACACTCAAACCTTCGAATCTATCACCGACTCGCGCTCCCGCATCGAGTAGAAGTTTGACGGCGGCTACATCACCCGCACTAGCACGGTTGATGAGTGCTGTCATGCCATTGCCAGCCACCAAATGGGCTTTGGCGTTATGGGTTAGAAGGCTCGAGATAATTCCCTGTCGGTATCCAAAGGGGTCAGAGAGGCGTTGAGTCTGGTTAAACAGCATAAGCGATGAGTATCCATCACTGTTCGTCAAGCTCGGATCCGCCCCGCATTTCAAATGTTTACTCACTGTTTCCGAATCGCAATTCCAAACAGCGAGCATTAGTGGAGACATCCCGTTGACTCCCGGTTCTCCGCTTGAACATTTATCAGATGGTCGAGTCATCTTGTTAATGTCCAGCCCCAGTTTCATGAGGGACCTGATTGTTCGCAGAGTTGATTCTTTGTAAGCAACGGGGTCTCCTCTAAATGCGGCATATGAGAATCGCAACCCTGCTACAGTCCGACCCACCCTAAGGAAGTGTAGTCGGCGAAATGGGCTGTATCCTTCGTCGTCTACTGCTGTTGGGTCCAGGCTCCCATTGTCTGCCAGGCGCAGGCAGTCTAATATCGCCCAGTTTCTCATCGAAGAAGCTAGATCAACAGCACTGAACCCGGCACATGAATCACTCATGGCAGAAGAGTCTCCTTCTTCATCTGTCCCATGGTAATACAGAGTTCTGATAAGCTCGTCGGCAGCATACGGATCGCAGCCGTTACGAAGGCTCATGCTGGCGCCGTGTTCACATAATGCCAGGACGGCCTCTCTACTTGACGCTGCGACGGCCCAATGTAAGGGCGAACCTGGCGCCCACGTAAATGGGAAGTGATAATTTATGACTGGACGGGCTGTATATAGCAACGCGTTGGGATCTCCACCACATTTCACCAGCATCGATGCAACCTCTTTTATATGACCTCGCGGAAAGTTGAACAGCCAGTGTAAGCAAGTGGCGCCATGAGGGGGTCCTGCAATTGAAGCGTCTGCACCGCGATGGCATAGTTCAATTATTGTTCTCCAGCAGCCTCTCATTGACGCCTTATAAAGTGCCGTCTCGCCAATGGCATTGGTCGCATTAACATCTACGCCCGTTTCATTAAGGTATTCTGATAGATCGTCGGCATCGCCAAATGCAGCTAAATAATGGATGTTTTGATTCAGTTGGGAGTCAAGCTGAGCTGGCCTTCCGGCCTCGGCGCTTGCGCGGAGACGACTAGCTTGGACCTTCCAGTTGGATTTCGATAATCCCATCCGACTGTAAAACTGGGCGTAACCTCCATCATCACGAAAGGCCTTAAGCGCGATGGCATAAGAAGATGCATCGATAGCTTCCAGCTCTTCCGCTGCGATAAGACTTCCTGTTGAGACGCCTTGACAAGCCAATCTTTTAACACGTCCTTCTTCACCTAAGCGGTGTGAGGGATGCTGTAAGAATCGAGCACTCTTTTTACAATTGCTTGTGCAGGAACGTAGCCATTTCTTGCCGATTCGACAAGCATGCAAATTTGCAAAGAGACGTCGACCTTCAGGATATCTAGGAATGAACGCAAAAGGAACATGGCAAACATATGTCCCGCACTTAGCCTATGTCGGTGATGTCGGAAGGATTCTCCCAATTCCTCGACAAGAAACGGTAGGATACTGGGAATCGCCCAAGGGTACTCAAACTCGTCTGCACCCTCTGTGGCAACCTCGCTTTCTGATATACCTTCTGATATAGATTGCCGGTGCTCGTGGAGTTGACAATCAAGTTGCCTGTACAATTACTAAGATGTCCAAGTATTCTAATAGAAGACGGTCCTAGAATTGACTCACCAGTTCTGGCACGCTTCGCTGCGGTCCAGCAAAAGCTCCGCTACAAGAGATGGTCGTTCTTCGTTGTTTGGAAGGAGAAGCAGTGGCAAGGCCCCAACCAACAAGGAGCGTAATGTAGAAGGCATCCCATCGGTTGACTGGATGGATCCTAGTGCTGCAAAAACCACTGGACTATCAGGGACTGAACTTGGTTTAGACCCATTTAGACACATAAGACTCCAAACTAAGAGACCAAATGAGTAGCTATCAGCTTTGCTAAATTCGTCTGCAGAAATCGGAGAACCTGTTTGGAGGTGTCGACGTATCTCGGGCGCCTCCCACCCTGGGCTCCAGATTGTTATTTCCATCAAGCCGCTGTCTTTGCGTCGTGCTTCGTCGATAGAATAGCCAAAGTCTGCGAATTTCGCAATGAACGGTAGTCCCAATCTATCATCGTGATTCTCGAAGATCAAGACATTCTTTGGCTTGAGATCACCATGAACAATATTGCAGGTATGCAAGCAATCCAGGCCTGCCCCAACACCTAGGCATAATTGGTGCTTCACAGACTACTCTAGCGGTTTTTCAGCGAAGACTTCCAGATCAGCCACTGCTAGTTCTAATAGTAGAAGAGGAGTTCTATGCCAGCTGTCATCTAACGCGTATCCAAGGAGGTTAACAATATTTCGATGGTTTCGTAGGACTGGATATTGTAAAGCCGTTACCTCTAGTTGCATGTCGTGAACCTGTTTTCTTGCCGCCTTCGTGGATAAATTTAGACGCTGGGAAGCATCCAATGTGAACTTGCCCTTCTTTACCGCAACCGGTATTATGGTGTTCGCACTGTCCTCTGAAGTCCGCGAACAGAATTGCCTATTTTGATATACGATGAATTGAGCCCCTTCGCCGATCTTGGAAGTAAGATGGCCAAAAAGGAGCAAGGGCCCAGGAACTTTTAGGGCATCTAAGCAAGAGAGGAAGTCACTGATGGACCCCAAAGTTCTAGTTTCCCGCCTAGAGAACTCTTCGAGATTTCTGGGAAGAGGCAAAGGCTTTGGTTCTTCGTTCAGCACTTCGGGCGTTTGTGAGTTTTCGTTATCAAGGCTGACGTCGCCGATGGGATTGATATCGATTACGTCGAAAGATTGCGATATATCCATGGCGCTCGTGTCACGGGAACATGGCGATTGTCCAAAATTGTATAAAGTGATTATTTCAGCCAAAAAATGAGTTAAGGGCAACTATTCTTGACGCCGAAATGTTCGATTTTCCTATCGGCCACGCTGAGATGTGTGGGTAGATTTTAGACCACGACGTTCGCGTTTGAGGGCAAGGCTCGTATCCTAGTGAACATCCCCGCTTCAGCCTAGTCGTATCTAGTGACACTGGAATCAACGAAAAAACCAACACCTCTGCGTGTAGCCAAATCAAGTCCATCCTCGAACGAAGTATTAGCTGTTTAGAACATTCGAGACTGGAAGCTCAAGGCTAGGCGTTCTCCATCTAAATGGCCGACAGCGCTGTAGGCGTTGTGGGGTTGGCGTTCACAATTCCCGGCCTCGTTGACTTATGCATCCGGTACGGCGAATTCTTGTCGGAAAGGATGGGACTCTACAAACATATGGGAGACATTATAAGATTACAGGATTTTATTACTCAGTTGATCCACGGAGAGCTGCATGAGATTCTCACTTTCTTTGTGTCGGTGAATGACCAATTGAGTGACTCTTTCAAAGCGGAACTGCAAATCCTCTTTCACACACTTCGTGATCAGCTTGAGCAAGTCAAAGCGGCGTTCCCACAAAAGGCAGGGGGTGTCTCCAGCAAGTTGGGATTTTCGTTTTATCATGCAAAAAGAATCCAGAGTGCTTGTGCGGTGCTCGAACAGTGGCAGAACCGGTTTTTCAGACGCGCTTTAGTTTATGTGTACTTTGGGGGATCCACTAGCACTATAACCGCGCCTCGTCCTGTTGGCATCCAGGGAAGAAGCTTCTTCGAAAGGATCGAGACCATTCGCAATGCAGCAGGTGCAGCCGGAACAACACTTCTGCTGGAGAATGTCGACGAGGGTGACTTCGACAAGTTGCCCGACTCCTCGCTCTTGAGTCGAGAAGACTATTCTAGCGGAAGCAAACTGCTTGAGTACCGCAACTACAGCGACGGGTTAGACAAGGAAACAATAAATACCATTGGCCGAACTGTCCGGGACCTCGCCGCCAGCCTGAAGAAAGCGGACCCATCAACCATGGGTATCCTCAATTGTGACGGATTTTCGGCAGACCCACTAAACAATCGGTTCACACTTCACTTCATGCATCCAGCGCACAAGAGAAATCCTCGCTCCTTACAGAACTTGCTCACTGACCCTCGCAACAAACAGCGCGGGCTTATACATTCTATCAATGATAGAATCAACTTAGCCTGCAAGATTGCTTCCGCTATACTCTACGTCCACTCTTGTGGCTTCGTACACAAAAACATTCGCCCTGGCAACATTATCATTTTCGAACCAGAAGCAGACCCCAAACTCTCCGACGTTGAGACCAAGCTAACTCGGTATCCACACACAATTGGTGAGCCATATCTCGTTGGCTTCGAGGGAATTCGACGAGCTGAGGCAGTTTCGCAAATGCTCGAGGTTAGAGATTGGGAACGGAGCATATATTTACCACCGGAACGACATCGGCTAGCAGATGGAGACCAATTTACCATGCGGCACGACGTGTATAGCCTTGGCGTAATCCTTGTGGAAATCGCAATCTGGAGTGCCTTCATCGACCGTGGTGGCATTGGGAAAAGGCTATGGAAGTCAGAACGAGGGTCGAAGGAACACATCTTACCTCCAGAAGCTTTGCAGAAGGAGTTCATCCGAATCGCAAATTCGCAAATTCCGCGACTACTTGGCAAGAAGTATTGTGATGCCGCCGTTTCTTGCTTAACAGGGCTGAAGGATGAAGAAAACGGGCGCCTCCTGGACGATAAAGAAGGGTTCGTTGTTGGGTCAGCTTATATTATGCAGATACTCCGGAAGCTCGAGGACATATCAGTGTAGACTATCGTTCGACCTAAAGCAAGAGAAATCAAGAATATAACCCGTCGGATTCAGGCCCGCCGATGAAACTCAGTTACACCCAGAAGACCCCGTCTCGTCAATGCAGTCGTTGGAAGCGGCTTTGGCGCCTAGCACCGGCTGCCTCGTGTCAAAGGTTGTGTATATACGATGTACAAGGGGCCGCACGGGGGAATTAGGCCCGTTACATCGCCTAGTTAAGTGATATCACAAGGTTACTTCAGTCACTCAAGGCCTGGGCATCGCAGGGCACCACACCCGCGCAGGTTACGGCTGCTATTGCGGATGTCGAACAGCAGGCAATTTAGAATTTCACTCCCCCAGTCATTGGCAAGCCTGGTGTTAGTGACCCAATAGACAACGAGGCGCCAAAAGTTTGGATTACGAACCGGAACGTTGTGGCCGCCCCTAGTTTGCAGAGTCAAGGGCGTTTGTCGTACACGCGCACAAGTGAGGGGTGCATGCACGTAGAATGTGATGAGGCTTGTTATATCGGAACGCATGCGCGGAGATGCGGGGCTGAGGGAATATCGAGTGAGTGGGCTCTGCGGTCAGCAGGGTTTGGAAGCGCGAGATACGAATACGCGCTGGGAGTTTGTTTTCGTCTACATGAAACCCTCTTACGAATGTTATTGTGGCATTGACCCTATCCCCCTCGATACAGCTAGTGATGCTATCTAGTAACTCGTTGCCCCAACAATGCGAAAAAACGCACTTGATACATGCATCCGCAACCTTTTATCCTAACATTCGTGGACCCCCCACGCGCAGTAAACTCGCTAATATTCGGCACGAGTATGTACAATATACATGGTGCATAAGCGAAATGCCGAGACGGCACTGCACCCACGCTTCATGTTCCGCGGACAACTCACAGGCGCACCAAACCCAATGAGGCAGCGTGCACAACCCGACTTCCCGTACAGTGCTCGATCGGGTAACTTTCGTCATCCTCAAAAAATACGATGAATTCAACCATCGATTTCAGCTATCGAATCAATGTAGAATATTATTTCTGCACCATTGCAAGTATATCCATTCGTTTGGTTAAATCTACCAACGGCGGCCCAAGCAATGCTGCCAGGAAAAGCACACTGGAAAAGCCTGACTGCCTCTCAAACGGTAGCCACGCCCGTATCACGCTCCTTAGTCAGTCAGTGAACAGAAATTGCTTTACTTGTTCGAGCGCAGTCGGTATGACCCAGGCTCCTGTAAGGCTCAGTTTACTTTGGCACAGGCAATAGCTTAGGTGAGGAAACTTAGCAGCCGTGGTTTCATAGAATTCCTAGTCCTCTGCAGGCGTGAGAAACGAAATCCTCCGGAGCTAAACCCAAGCAAAACTCAACCCGAGTCTAGATCTCTCTTTCCTGTGCCTCCAAACCCCTCGCGAAACCCCCCCAATGTGAAACCTGAGTGAAGCTGCCACCGAACACAACGTACCCTTCGGGTGGGACCGCTCGTGGAATGAACGGGCTCAGAGGCGCAGCGAGTGAGCCAAAGGCTCCCACTTTAGATCTTCCCACGGTGCTCAAATTAGCGTATAAAAAGTTCATTTTTGGAAAGAATAGGACTAACCAGCGAAATCTCTCTCTTGATCGTGTTAACGAGAAAAGAAAACGATTTTCGGTATTAAGATTATAGCTATTCAAAGTTTAATTTCACCCCCTATTAGGGATTTATCGAATATAGTTCCTCCTGTATAGAATCTGGTGTGCTGGATCTTTCTTACTTCCCCTCGTAGCTTTTATTCAAGTGCCACAGCACCAACCACTCCTTGCTTCTCTCCCTCATGAAGGCTTTCATCACATATAATTGCTCCTCTATTGAATGTTGTGCCAGCTGTCGTTGTTCAATTTCCTAGCCAAGACATTCCTTCGGGTATTGCCGTATCAACCACTCTTTCTTTATCCCCCCTGTGAAGGGTTTCACCAAACACACTCGCTCCTCTGCTGGACGTTGCGCTGGCTATCGTTTTTCACTTCCCCTCGCCAGGGAGTCTTATCGGGTGTCGCCGCATCAACCCTTTTCTTAACCCTTATCAAGGGAGTATATCTCAGCGCAACAGCTTAGTCTGGACGACTCCGCTATATCCGAGCCAGGGCGCCTTCTTAATTCTACTAGAGGCTTTTTTCACTAAGTGGCAACCACTAGGTTTCTGGTAGATGTGTGAACCTTTACTTCTATAAAGACGTGGTCTTAGTTGCCCTTGACGCCAGTGCCCCCCACCAAGGCTGCATCACTGGAATACAACAGAATCCCTTAGTCTCTGTTTCTATTTGAAGCGCCGTTTATCAGCGCTGAGAGGTAACTACTGATAGTGTACCTCGTATTTTACAAGATCTCGTCCCTCCTAACAATATGGAAATTGTCTCGTCTGGACACAAAAACCCCTGCGGGATCGTCTGCGTTCTGGCTGAGTTTTGTAATGATAAATTTACCCAGGTGTGCATTTACCATTATCCGCCTACATTTGCAGATCGGGAGGTTCTCACAGGGGTGGGTGTTCCCTTTGACTACTTGCCAAAGCATCTACAAGCGACACAACCAGCCACGCTCGGGGGGGTAGGCAAATTTGATGCTAAGAACAACTAGACTTTACCCAACGATTGATGAGATGAAACTCCTTTTCACCGGAGTTTACGGGGACGACGTTTAAATGGTGCTAAGAAATTTCACCTTGGGCTGTGCTACCATTCTGCGTTAGCCTCCAAAAGACCCTGATCCCCGATCTAGATACCTTGGGAAATGACACTTGGGATAAGCTGACGTCGGGCCAGCGCAGCGCAATCAGGGGCTATGTTCCAAACAACGATAAATTTACAATCCCTAACCATTATCCCTATGTTCAACAGGTTCTAAAGGGCGCAGGAGTGAAAGACTCAATCCTCACCATGATCGCCGCGATTAAGGTGCCCAATATGGTTGAATGAGGGGAGCCCACATCGATGATCTCCCTAATTAGAATAGTAAGTTCCAACCCCCTAATTGGGATAGTATTATTACTAAAGCAGTCTAAAATGGATGGACGCCCCGGCAACACTTCTGTTGGGGCTGATGACCCGGACACTTCAGCACATTCGAAATGTTCCTTTAAGGTGAAGGCAGTTTGGGTGGGTACCACGACGATCTATTAGGTTCCACATCCGGAGGGATTGCACTGCGGAATTATGGGAATGTACGGAGTACTTAAAAATGGGTGGGACCAAACCGATTCTTGATTCTTGATTTTAGCTCAGTGCGCTCGACGTAGTTGGGACAGTAGGTAAATGCGACATCGCCTCCGGGTCCGAGGTGATCTCTCCCACCGGTGAGGGTGAAAGATTTGCAGGGCAGCTCGTCTAAGCTGCTTGGGGCGGAATCCCGCTCCACTTGCCATCACCCTTGCCAAGCCCGACTACCTTTTACCCTCTAATCATAGCGAAGTGGGAGGGCCCGCCGACCGCACTTTCTACCGCAATGCGCATGAATTCCGTCGGGAGACAGCAGATTCCAGGCAGAACGTATGGAGTTTGCTAGCAATAAGGCTCTAGCTGGTAGTCCATGGGTACTCTGTAGTTCTGTGGTTTACGGCCAAGAGCAAAGAGGGAAAAGCTGGGCTGGCCCATCGTTTAAACTAGCAAGCTCGCTAGAACAACTTGAAAACGCCCACACAACTCAATACACCCACATCTCCCAATCTACCCGCAGATCTCCAAATAGCTATACAAGTTAGCCACCGTGCCCAACCAGATGGGCGGTGTCGCTGGAATCCACTCCCAAGCTAGGATACCGCAACAGCCACGTCGCTCTGTTGGGCATCTCGTCTGGTCGCCATCCAAGCCTAGCCTAACCCAACAATTATGCATAGTTTATCACCACCTCCCACCCAAGTAGCGATGTAATTAGCGTCGATACGATCCCTGGTCCCTTGAAAAAATACGCCCAGCTCAAAACCGCCGTGAATACCTGCGCCATGAATAGCGTCCACGCAATAGGCCTCATCCCCGCTCTCACCGCCGGATTCTGTGCTACGCGTGAATCTCCCAGCATCCATGCGATCGCTGCGCTCATCACGAGGTGCACAGTAACCAGAAGCCCAAAGCCCATGTGGAAGCCATAGAAAGTACAGTCGCTGCCTTGGAAGGCGAAGTGCGTGCTCTTCATGGATGCGAGGACGGCGTCGGCTGCAGCGCCACTGCTGGGGGGGAAGAGAAGCCCGCCAATGGTGTGAGAGGCGGCGAAGAATATAAGCAAATACGCGGCAAGGCGGTAAGGGCGGAAAAGTGGATGCATCGTGATGGGTTGCGTGAATGATTTGCGTAGATTTGTGTAGTGGCGATGGGCGAGAGAGGATTATTAGTCTTGGCGGGGTCTGACCGGGCACTGGCTTCTGCATGATGCCTAATTGGGTTAAAAAGATTCGCTAAATTTCTATGGCTCCTCGCCTCACTAAAATTGAATTATCGGTTCTTCCGCTGCAGGCCAGCATAACTCAACGGGGAACAAAGTCGCTGTTCGAGCGATTAAAGTTTCATAATAGCAGGCGCATGTAAACTGCTAGATGGGTAAATACAACGCTATCACAAAACCTCTTAGAAGTCATCTGCTCTCGTCAACAGGTCATTGTGTAAGTATCTGCTTTGCTAGGCACCCCAGACTTCACAGATCACTTCAACAAGTTCACCACGGCGATTGATAGTGAAATTTTCTACAACATCCTCTCCTCGCAATGGTGCGGCGACGGGTACCTGCTTCTATATTGTCTCGTCATTAGTAACCCTGCAACTAATTTGCAGAATATGTAACTTACGGGGCCGAACCAAGAGTCCTTGTATCTCAAACCACCTACGAAAACAACCAAGCTGTCCAGGATATTATCTGCTTGGCCCACAGAGAAAAATCTCCACAATGCACTATTATCTCTTTCGCCCACTGCTCCGTTGAGCGTCAAAGAATTACCTACGAAAGCACCGGCACCAAGGTACAGCGAGGATGAAGCCTGCTTCCCAGACCAGCTTGAGAT
This sequence comes from Nothomitra cinnamomea, assembly GCA_022345685.2. NCBI lineage: Eukaryota > Fungi > Ascomycota > Geoglossomycetes > Nothomitra > Nothomitra cinnamomea. The sequence goes on along the minus strand of JAJDMX020000171.1, from coordinate 54,234 downwards.
CGCACATCTTGGGGTCTCGAATGCTTTTGTGACGACCCATAGTCCATGCTGTTTCACATCTGGAAACTGCTCTGTGATTGAGGCGTAATTTTGCAGACACCAGGAATGAAATATCGATTTCGGGTTTTCTATGAACTTTCCGAGGACTTGAGGGCCGGTGAGTAGAACCGCGCTGTAATCTTCGCTAGATTCGAAGTCCAAGCCAAATTGGAACTTGATATTTGTCTCGGGCATGCTGGCTTCCGTTAGTCGTTTATCTGCAATAGAGGGTGGAAATTGGGGAGCTAGTATCCAGCCAATAGCCTGAAGGTGAAGGCATTGACAGCAATAACATTTAGCTGAATACGGCCCGTTTCAGGACGGCATAAATATATGGAATCCCCCACCAGATCCCCTTATTAAAAACCAGCTCCACTCTGAAGGTCGTACATACTTACCTGGGACAGCCAAATGCACGCGCTTCCACTTCACTCCGTCAGAGGCCATTGGCTCCCACTTTTCCTGTGCCTTTTCTTGGACCACCGGGGCTGACGCGAGCTTTGTAAGTTTGTTGCCATCTTGGATCTCAAGAATATTCGCTATCAAGTTCCAATCGCCTTGGCTGTCAAAATAGCCGCACATCCCCGGCTTGATCCGCGATGCACGTTCTGGAGTCCAAACCGCGTAGAGGTTATAAAATTTCTTCATCGCTTGGGCGTACTGGTTCAAGTAATCCATAATGTCTTCGCAATCAGGACTAAAGTGATAGTTTAGGGTACGCCTTTAGAGACTAGGGTATCCGCCGGAAGGCTCAGTGTAAATATGGTGATGTTAATTCCTCTCGGCGGCCTTCTACCCCTCAGCCGACGCTGCAGCCAACCTAAATGGCACCGAGGCGGGGCAAATAAACACCAACACCCTTGATCACAAATCGGGTATCGCCTGGTTACCTCACCTCGCTCAAATAAAAAGCAACAATACACTCATCCTAACTCTGCTTCACACAGCTTACTACCCCGCAGTTTTTGGTTTAGCGTAGCCTTTCGACTTCCAATTTGGAGGCCAAGCCCCAGGGAGCTGAAATTCCGCAGTGATTTAAAGAGTTTCAGGCACCTCATTTCAGGATCCGTTCGAGCCGACACATAGCTGCGAACGCACAATTGAATCACCGAGCCGGTAGCTGCAGCTCGGGATGGTAACCTGTTGCCTGGCACTGCGCATACCAAACTGAATGCACCACCCGGGAAGGCCAGAGTAACGGAGATGGACTAAAGTGTCTTTCATCAGTCTAGCTAGTACAGCCCTTTCGTCGCCGTTTCATGCAAAATTATGACTGCGCTAGGGATCGACACCAATGCCCGCCAATTCAAGTCACTCGCACCGAAACAACAGACCGCGGTGCGCGCTATGGAAAACACTGAGAGGAGCCCTCTAGTCATTGGCCGTGATGGGTACCTGCTACCTGATGCAGTGGTGATGTTCTGTGAGGCAAAGGGATTCGATCCAAGGGAAATTGAGGGGACTCGGAATTTAAAAGATGTAAAGCGGAGAGAGCATGTTATGGGAATATGTGGAATGCTTTAGATCGATTGCGGTATACGAAGCAGCACATTTTGTCAGCCAATCCATCGGCATCATGTCAAAGATCAATATTATTCTTAATGTATGTAATGCACAAGATCTGTTAAAAGCTTTTCGTATCTTCGTAGTTAGCGTCAGTAATGAACATAGGGAAAGTGAATGGACATCACTTTTTTTTCAAATGCCAGTATGAATAAATGCTGCCCATGCTAGAGGGTCATCAGCGCCGGTGCGGTCTTCTCTTACAAAGCTAACTGCGGAGAGAAGTGCAGTAGCTGAGTCTCCCGTACACAAAGCGCCGTTCTTTACCGGCAGCCGTGTATAGAACTCCGTAGCGATCTCCTTAGATATGTCATTGGGGATCTCCCACAAGGTTCCGATCACAATGGGAAAGCCTGCCAGCATGAATCCGCTGACTAGATGGATGCTCTCATCAACCAGTCCTTTGATGGCACTGTCCGCCGTCCTGCAAGCAGAAAGGTAAGCAAGCTCACAGTTAGCTAACTTCATGCCCATGAGTGCCGCTACGTTGAGCGGATGGTCTTTCCAGTCCCGGAGATGCAAGTAGCTTCTTCCTGGATCGGCATCGTTGCTGAGTCCATGGCAAGCAAAGTGTGCCGTGGTGCTATGCTGGAGCTCTTCTCTGACATCCGTATATGTTGGGTTGATAAGCAGTTTGCTAGTCTGGAACAGAAGTTTTATCTTCTCTGCTTCGATCTGCGTACCGAGTACGTCAGCGGTGCCCTCACTCTGGGGCACAGCAACTATGAGGACTCGTTGCTCGTGTTTGGGAGTGTGAAATTGGCGATATATACTCTGACGGGCATAGCCCAACGCCTTCAACGTGGGAATATAAGAAGATACCACAAGAGCCGGCACAGTGCAGCTCTCGTGACCGTCTTGCATTTGGCTATAGTCACCGCATGCGCGAAGTGGAAGCCGACCCAAAGCCCCTCCTGGCACCCACTACAATCGCGCTTTGTTGGAGCTGTGGTAAGGTCCGCGTAGTCCTAGAGAATCAAGGATAGGCTTGGCGCAAACATCCCAGAGCCATTTAAGGATGTCCAGCAAGACCTTCCTAGCAGCATCTGGTGCGGTTTTCCGATTTTTTAAGGCTAGACGAAACGAATTTTCCTTGTCCTCCAATGTAGCAAATTCAAGCCGCGGCAGAGGTACGACAGTTGTTTCCCCCTCGGTGATGGCAATTGCGTCGCAACGGAGTTGACTCACATTGACTACGACAAGATGGCCATCTGATGACAAAGTGCGCAGCTCTTCAGGTGATAGTGGGCAAAGAAATCCTTCGAAGCCTTTTTTACTACGAATCTCTTTGATCATTTCGCCGAACTCTGAAGCCGAGTCATTGAGCCGGACGCGATAAAGTGCCTGCGTTGCCCTAGGCGTTCCTTCATTAGACCCCGCGGATTCCTCTGATAAACGGTCTTGCACGCGCTCTTCACTTCTGCTGATATAATTGCGAAGGGCGCTAAAACGCTCAGCCAGGCTCGGGTAGGTTTCCTGAAGGTCTGAAATATCTGTTCAACAATCCAGGATGTGGCCAAGAATCACTCCTCTCCCTGTTTCAAGAATTTGAACGGCGCGGAGTGTAGGGTGCCCAGTTTCAAGGGCCAGAGCCGTAGCATCGGATACGAGTCCGTACGCGTTGAACTTCTGAAGAAGGGATTGCTGATCAACTCTCTGAAAATCCCTTGGTGACAGTAAGGGTAACAGATCTACGGCTCCAATTAAAAGCCGAGCTGCTTGCCGCTTCTCTTCCTGGCTTGGGCTACCTGCCAATCTCCATATTCCGGCTTTATATGCAGAACGGATGCGAATAGATGGGGAAGCAGAAGTGCTGTTAAATGCCGCTTCTCCATGTGCCACAGCCCTCTCGAGGTCGTTGGGGTCAAACGACTCCTCATGGAGGACGCCGAGGGCGTGGCTCAAGTTCATGCTAAAGCATCCAAAAAGCGGGTGATTGTGATCCGTATTCTGAGTGCATTGTTCAAAACACGTAATCGCTTTTCTAAGCCCTTCCTCTGGCTCTCCGTTTTTCTCGAATTCTGCTTGAAATGTCAGTCCAAGATTATTGAGATAACCTGCCCGGGATGGATCTGTCTTTGGAGTTTTTTCAGCGGCCATCTTCAGATGTTCTACAGCAGCAGTAAAGTCTTCCGGAGTTCCGTTTACTTCTTTGTATCGTGCTCTGAGTGCTACCCCGAGATTGTTATGTCGGCGCCATATGTTAGGATTCTCTAGGGAAGAAGCGTCTACCGCATCTTGTGCTAGTTGAATGGCCCTATCTAAGTCTTCCGGTCCACTAAGCTGAAACCTTGCAAACAGAGCTCTACTCAGATTTGAGTTGAGTCTGGGGATCGCCTCGGCGTCCAATTTGCCTCTGTTTAAGGCCATTTCTAGAAGCTCAATGGCCTGGTCCAAATCCTCCTGAGAGCCAGTTCTTTCGTACCGGGTATAGAGAGCAAGGCCTGAGTTGCCGTAATATCCCGGGGGAACGATGCCGCATGACTGCTTTCGTACTTCGACAGCCTGGGCGAGATAGCTGATCGCCTCATTCAGATCGCCAAACCGTGACTTGGAAGACCCCCTTAACTCAAACCTTGAGACAAGCGCGTTTCCTAAATTGTTGCAGCGATCTGCATATTCGGGGGTTCTTCCCACAGGAATCAGAGACTTTTTTGATTCCTCAATTGCTTCATCCAGAATTTCTAGTGTGCCAGTCTCCTTGAACTCCTTCTGTAAGACGATGCTCAGCTGTCCGAGCGCCCTTCTGAGTGTAGGGCTATTCGCTAGAGCGAGGTCTTTCGCTTCACGAGCTTTAGTAAGAGCCTCTGTTAGAGCTTCTCGGTTTCCATCCCGGTCATAGTCAAGAAGCAGGGCTGACGTCAGACTATATAAGTAAGTACCCAGTTCTGGAGAACCTCCCAGAGTAAGTTGCACAGCACGTTTAGCCATCTCGATTGCGTCATGCACAATATTCCCTGAAATAGTGCTATCGATCTCGACTGCAAGTTGGTACGCCTTCCCTAAATTGTTCAGAATTCTAGGAAGGCATGGTTGGTTCCCCCTTTGCAACAGAATATCTCTTGCCACGGTAAATTGGTGGGTTGCCCGCTTGACGTCCTCCGCGGTTCTCTTGAGCTCCGCTCTTTTACTTAACGCACAGCCAAGCAGGTCTCGGCGATGCACAATCTGGAAATCCTTGCAATCCGTCGTTTCGACGCACTCCTGGAACCGGTCGATGGTATTATCTAGATCTACCAAACTTCCATTGGCCTCCCACTTCGCCTGCAGCGAGGTGGCCAGCTGGTAGGATACGATGGAGTAGTTATAGTCATCTTTGGGTAGGCACTGTAGAGCCTTCCCAGCCCATGCAATCGCATTGTTCAAGTCTTCAGCTACATGGGAGATTTCATATCGGTCAGGCAAAGCCATACTGAGCGCGTTCAGATATGCAGGCCAATTTTCCGAATTTCCGAGGTGCTCCAGCCTGGAGATCTTCTCTGACCATGTGATAGCTTCATTCAGGTCGTCGAGCGACCCGGGGTTTATGTACGCTCGTTTCTGAAGCAACATACTGAGATTATCTGCCCGTTCAATAAAGTCTTCCTCGGAGATCGGCTGGGAGCCTACAGCTTGGCGAAGACAGTCTATCGCCTCGTCCAGATCACCTCTTAAATGGCTTTGCCTGTACCTGATGTTAAGGATATCGCTCAGGTCTCCAAGGTAATCCGCTTTTCTGGAATATGTGACCAAATCGTCCTGTGTAGCACCTCGGAGGCTTTTTATCGCTTCTTCCAAGTCTTCGTAGTTGTTTTCCTCCTCCCACCTGGCCCGGAGAGCGAGGCCCAGATAGTTTAAATACTTGGGCATGTGGGGATCGCCCGCCGCTGTTCGTGCTACAGCTTGCTGGAAAGCCCATACGGCTCTATTCAGAATGTCGGGTTGGGGTTCCCTGTTGAACAGAAGCTGCAAGCTATATCCCAACTTGTTCAGAAGTTCGCTATCCGCCTCTTGACCGCATGAATCTACGACTCGGCTCACTTCCTCGACTATCTTCTTCAGATCCCGTAAGGACTTTGTCCTTTCGTATTCCTCGATCGCTTGCTCGATTTCGGCTTTCATCTTGGCCACAAAGCTGCAGGAGTCTGCCGCATGAAGCTTTGCCTAAATCCCAGCGAGGTTTCGTTAAGAGGCTTAGGCCCATTGAATCGACGGCCTTCGGCTGCACAACCCAAGACGCCCGCACAAAACCAATACGCCCAACCCTATACGCCCCCATGACTCAACGCACTCACGCAACTAATCACGCTAGCGCAAACAATCCCACATGATTCAATATACCAGCCCAACCAATTGCCTATGGCTATCCGCCAACGTGAAATTAAATCTGATTCGATCAAGCGATAACGATTCTTTTTGCCTGAAAAACAAACATCTTATCAGCGTACTCGAGAGGGAAGGTCGCGTACTCATTCCTAATGGCTTCAAAATTTCATGGCATCCTACAAGGGGGTCATAGAGTGGGATCCACCTGAGGCTCTCCGTATCGGCGTAAAGCCGATTGAGTGCGCCGGAAGCCATAAATATTGCCTTGAGGAAGCCTAACCCGTTGCCCCAGCCCATATACATGACTATTTCATTCGCCATCTCTACTTCATTCGAAAAATCTAGTCCTAGCTACCATACTAGAACTACTCAGCCATCTCCTTCGCCCCACGCGAGCTCAGCTAAACTCCACCGTGAGGGAAAGAAAGCCGGTCTTATGATTTGATGCCTTGGACTTGGGATAGTGTTCCGTCTTATCGGCTGAACCAAGCCGACGTGGGCGAATATTTGAAGGGCTTATTTGGCAACTATAACTTTTACACCACGGTAGGCTAACTAAGGCATCTGTAGCGAGTGGCGCTGAGCGAAATTCGAACAATCTAACGACAGATTGGTATAGCATCAAAGCGACCATTATTGCTTCTGGATCCCGAGATTACTATCAGAGGTAAGCGCTGCTAAGCTTTGGCGCTGATGCGCAGCGGGTTCGCCTAGAAACCTGACGTGATGACAGCTTGAGAAGGAGGAGATTATGGACCTGAGGGCAGCGGCTTAGTAGGGCGTGGGGGTAACTTAAGACAAGGGTACGGAGAAGTGGGCAAGACAATTTCCGTTCCAGTTCTAGCAACTTCATCACCTCGCGCCCTAGGTTGAGGCAGGTATGCTCCGTTGAGGCTGGGGTTTTCGGCAATGTTGGAGCGTGGAGGCTGGGCGTGGGGGCAAGATTCTCACAGCCTCTCAGCCATCACTTAAGAGAAGACATTTCCTTTCTTAGCAGCCTCGCAGGGAAACACAACTCATCTGTTCGCTGGGCATTGACGAGGAGAGCAACCGCGAACTATCCAGTACTTATACGAGAACCTTATTTTATACGATACCAAAGAATTCCAGTCATGGAGAAGTTCGCTTGCTCTTGTGACACCGCAGAAGAGTATCCGCGCAATCTCCTGTACCACAACACCTACGAGCACAATCTAATGGCTTACTTTGTACGACTAAAGGAACAGGAAAAGCGACTTTTCCGGGATGAGCTGAAGGCCTGTCTGGACTTCTGGGAGTTCGATGATGGAGCGCAAGGTAAATTATCACCCTCGCGAGTCGTAACTAGACGGGCCTCATTAGGACCGGCTTTATAGAGTTTCGACGCTATTCCGCACACAACGAAGCTGAGGTTAAGAAGCAGCATACAGGCGCTTCTTTACTTGGTTGCATCGATCCGCGATGTAGATTCGTGTAAGTACCAGTTCGCAAGCCCAGTGTGGGATAAAACGCCTAACATTGTTCCTTAGGTTTGTACACGCGCCACATTCGCGGGAGCGACTAAACACGAGCCGGAAGATGCTGATGTTCACACTCACCTATCACCAAGTGATGCCCGCATTCTTAGATTTCCTATTTCCATTCGGGAGGCAGCAATATGCGCAAGACTTCCACTTCAGTGGATTCCGACATGAAAGTCGGCTGACAGACGCCGAGAGAGGACTGAGGGCTCCAGAACTAGGACGTTCTGGTCGAGATTTACGGATGTGCTACAGCCTGAAATCGGTAGAACCGTCTAAAGGCCAGCAGGATTGGCCATGGTCTGTTCGCCAAACTGCGATATATCATTCCTTCGACATTGAGACAGGCAAAGCGATCTGGATCGTCGTGAAAGGTGACCAGCTTATGAAGAATCGAGTAGAGTCCGCAACGGGGTCTGGTGGTCTTCCGGAACTAGGTTCATTTGGCTCGAAGGATCGAGCATTTACTTCCACACTGGCAACACACTTGATTTTCTGTGATTGGGCCGGCGAGAACTGGCGGTGGTACATCAATTTTTTGGATGACGCCCTCCAAGAGAGAACAAGGCGCACCTTGATAGCAAGGGTAGACAAAGTGTCGAGTCCCGTGTCAGAAAAAACACGGTTCAGATCCACCGACTTATCCACACCGCAATCGTCGAACTACCCTCCCTCACCGCCGTGTCCGCCAGGCCCCCCAAGGCCACCCAGGCTACCTCATTGTCCGAAAGACCAGTGTACAATAGATGAACCGGAAGAGTTTTCATTCAACGACTTACAGCGCATACAATTCATCGAAGACAAGGCAAACGAGACCCTTCTGGTACTCAAAGCCAACATGAATATCATGGCGGAACTGAAACAGCATTATCGATCTCTTCTAGATTCCGACTTTACAAGCGAATTAGGGCGAGATTACTGTAGAGTGATTCCTCGGTTTGAGAAACGGATAGGAAGTGTCGAAAATGACCTACGGACGCAGCAGTCAAGGGTGGAGACATTATTACGTTTCCTGGCGGACCGGAAGAGTTTGGTGGGTTTCGGGCTTTTCCGGAGTTCACGAGCGACAGCTGATCCAGAGTAGCTCTACGGAATCTTAGAATATCGGAACATGGAAGCAAACAAACAACTTGCGAAGAAAGCTCAACAGTCCGCGGACAATATGGAAGTCATGACACGTAATATGTATGTTATCGCGCAGAAAACTAAGCAGGAAACTGTGTCAATGAGAATAATCACCCTCGTCACCTTGTTTTTTCTACCGGGAACATTCATATCAGTGAGTCACTCAGCGAGTGTTGTCTGCGCAGGGCTGATTATTAGGTACTGCATCAGACGCTCATGAGCACAGATATCATTAAATTTCAGCCAGCAGGTACAGGAAAACCGGAGAAGACCTTCCAGCCTGGCGCATTACAGTTGTACATGGCCATCAGTGTGCCGTTGATGTTACTCACGTTCGCTGCTTGGTACGGTGTCTACTGGTGGGTTAATCGGAAAAGCAAAGAGATGAAATGGAAGGGTGGCTTATTTCCGCTGCAAGCCTGATATCTGAGCCCCAAGGATTAGCCAATTCAAAATTTGGGCGCTGGAGACTGGGAAACCAAGAGGTGGCTGTGTCACGTATTTTGGCGGCGCCTTGGGCCTTGGGAATCCAACGCAGCTAGCGAGGATGGATCGTAGCTAGCTCAGGCTGAGATACTGTGAGGCGCATTCCCGAAAGCTTGTGTCATCCGCGCACCAACCGAAAAAAAAGGCATTGTGATGGCCATCGAGGGTGTTGATGCATGGTGACAGCGCTTGGAACATTCCACTCGAAAAGGGCCACAGCCTCGCCTTCGAGCGGGGAAAATATATATGCCGAAGTTAGGCGTTCACAAGCGTTCATTGGAGAGAATGGACACAAGGCTGGGCCGCTGAGTAGCCTGCCAATTCCGAACCAGGTCGCCAAGTTCTCAGCGTTGTTACGGGAGTTTAGCGGGGGGCAAGCCTGCAATGAAAGTGCGGCAATTTGGGCTCTTCCTAGTGAAGATGCTGCCCCTCCCTCCGGTCGCCAGTTTAAGACTAAAGCTGCCCTATCGTATTTCAAGACTCAGGGCTCCCTCACTCTTGCGCTCACACAAAATCATCATCTCTCCAACGTTACGCCATCATACAGTGCTCCAAGTTGTCAGCGCAGCTGCCCATCACTGAGTGTGACATCCAACCATCAACTGCTGCCACCACTGGAGCGGCACCCACCTTTGTTTGGCTGCATCACTAGGCGCCCCGCTCGTCACGCGATCGCGCATATCCGCTTGCAATGTCGGAGCCTCAGCCAGACGACCTCCCAATCCTTCAAGGTTTCTTCACTTGGTTTAATAACTCCAAGTCTCCAGGAACTCGAAGCTCAGCCACTGAAACAACTCGTGGGTTCATACCGATAAGGAGAGTCGAAGCCTATTTCGAGGATCTCGGTCGACTGACGAACATCTTGCGTGTGGTTTATGACAGCGTTGACCTGCCTGTCCAGCCTGAGTTGATCAGAAGGAAGTACCCCAGAACCTTCTGTATTCTTCTGCTAATCGGAAAGGGAAAGTACATTCGACATTTTACCGAATTCGGTAGTCTGGGCGATCAAAGGCTACCTTTTGTTTCCAAGCCTAAAGATTTCCCAAGTGCGACCGTTGGCCCAGACTTCTTCACGTCCTTCTACCAATATCAGTGGACGTTTTGTCCCCAAGTGTTCTCTTACGACGAGATTAACGTACAGCTCGAGAAGGAACACATTCTGCCGATCATTTACAAAGAGAAGCTTGCAGGTGGTGGTAGCGCAATCATTTACAAGATAATTCTGCATGAGTCATACAATCGCCTGAACCCTACAGGCGCTGAGCCGGTTAGTGATCCTCTCGTTGCTTCCAATATCTCTGAAGTTGAATGTGCACCCAGCTTATCTCATGTAGGATCCCGGCAACCGGTTAGCGAATACTTTTGTCTTGAAAACATATTATACCAAAAATGCCGAAAACTACTATCACAACGAAGTTGATGCCTTTAGTAGGCTCAGGTCGAACAGGAAACCGAACCCGAATGTGATAGGGTTCTATGGGAGTTATATACAAGATGGCAGCTTCAATGTGCTCTTGGAGTTTGCTGATAAGGGCAACTTGGAACAATTCTTTGCGATGAACGAGCCACCGTCCAGTAGCGAAGACATAATTGGATTTTGGGGTGGGATGTTTAAGGCTATAAGAGCTTTGGTCAAGATTCACGAGGTGAAGCCAAGCCACACGACAGGGCCGGAAATTTTCCAAGGGTATGTGTCTAGATTGCGAATAAGCGACGAGAGTTGTATTAATTCGAGCAGGTGGCACCAAGACGTGAAACCTTCCAATATACTTGTCACGAGCGGTAACAAAGAGTCACCTTACGAGTGGCAATTCAAACTGGCAGACCTCGGACTAAGTCATTTCAAAGACAACCTATCATCGGAAGAGGGCAGTGTAGATAGAGACACCCATGGCACTCGCACATACGGTAGGTTATATTTTCGTCTAAGTCTCGGTTTTACCGTCCGCTAAAAAGAAGCCGAAGGCGCTCCCGAATGTTACCGGTCAGACGATTTCATCGCAAACAGCCGACTCGAAGTCAAGCAAAATGTTGACATCTGGTCTCTCGGCTGTATATATAGTGAAGCAGCTGTCTGGGTCGTTCATGGATATAAAGCCGTGCAGCAATATCGCCGAGAGCGCAGGCTTGCAACCGAACAAATCTCAGGTTTCAGAGACGGCGATTGCTTTCATGACGGCGAGAATATGCTTGCTACCGTTCGCGAGTGGCACGAAAAGCTTCCTCGAAACGTCCGGCACTCCGACTTTATCACCGTGCGTGTATTGGAAAAGATAATCAATGAGATGCTGGACGATTCGGAGAGCCGCCTTAATGCGAAACAGTTGTGGAGGAAATCACAACGGATTCTCCAGGACGCGGTGGTCACACTCGAGGCAAATAATACTTCCGATGGTCCAACCGCCTCATTACTGCAGTCCCGCGAATCTCATCAGATCCCACCTCAGCCCCCGTGGGGACCTCAGACTGCTCCTTCTCCTCCGCCTTCTTTCATAGTTCACGGCCACGGCGCCTCGTCATCTCTTGGGGATTCTAGAGAACTGCCGGGGATCCTCTATGACCAATCTCAAAGACAGAGCCCGGAAAACAGTATTGTCGAAGAGAACTGCCCGGCACCATTTAGCACAATTTCCTCCGGTCGAATTATATCTCAATACCACGCGCGCCACGCTAGCCTCTTGCGAAGCAACCAGCTCCTGGAGACTGAGAATCGTTCAAATGAACGTCGGCAAACGCAACGCCAGCCTGAAGGTCAGTCGGGCCAGGATTTAATTGCACGTCAACACACGAAGCACGAGACTATAGGCCAATCCGGCCACGACCTCCAAAGCCAAGGCCGCTCCAACACATTCCGCAATTCACTCACACCCCAAGACCAGCCTAGGGAACCCCCGCCTATACTGTCGGTACGCTCTGCGAAGGAGTGGAAAGAGCGTCGAAAAAGGACTGGGGACAAAAGTGTCCAGCCACGCGATGCGTACCTGCTGGGTCGTCTAAACAATCGAGATCACGTATGTAAAATAAAAGTCCTCAGATATTAGCCTATACGCTGAGCTAAGAGAAATTCAGGTATTTTTAATCGATGATGCAGCTTCAATGATGCCTCACTGGCTAGAGCTGAAGATTTTATTCGGTGTGCTAGCGTATATGGTCAAGGAGAGTGACCCTGATGGTGTTGAGTTAATTTTCACATCATCTCTCGAAAGAGAGAGGTCAGGGCGCACGACTAGGCTCCTACAGATGCTAGAGAAGAAGGTACCGGCAGGCTTGACCGACATAAATATAAGCCTAGGTTTCGTCTTGCAGGAGTATCTGGAAAAACTTCAAACTCAACCTACATCCAAGCCGCTATTTAAGTCCAGGTCTGTACGACCGTTGAATATTTACATTTTCACTGATGGCAAATGGCAACCGGAATGTGATGCAGAGACGCCGATCAGGGATCTCGTGAAGGGGCTCCAAGATCTTCAACGACTTGACAAGCAGAAGCAGGTTGGAGTACAGTTCATCCGCTTTGGCAATGACGAAACTGGCTTTGCACGGCTGGAGCGCCTAGATTCAGGGCTAGGGCTAGACATGTGTGTATTACCTAGAAAATCCGCATCCAGTAAACCTACTTGGAGGTGCATTACTGATAACTTTTATGAAACTGACAGGGATATTGTCGATACCACACCCTCAAATGGGAATGTCTGGAAGATGCTCCTAGGCGCAATCGATAAGTGGTTCGACGGTGATCCCATCACCAATATCGCCATTAGCAGGGGGTTTACCAGCCCCTCCAATGCCTCGGCAGGATAGAACGGTCAGGGCCCTATATAGTCCGCACACAATATCGTCCTCACACTGCATTCGGCCCGAAGAGCTGTTCCCTCCTGGAACGTGTACTACCTCCCACACCCCCCAATTTTACACATGGATCTTACTTTATCTCGACCTACCACCCTATTTCGCGATTTGCGTCCGTCACTCTAATCCCCTTTCTATAATACCTCTCAGTTGCCGTTAGCTGCATAATGCCAATCCTCGCGAAAGCCTCCTCCCCATTCTCTTATTTCTGTCTCACCTATGTGTACATCGCCATTTTCTGTGATACTCACTTTTTATCTTTTAATTTAGTACATAGATGTTTGAGCGGTATTTTCTGAGGCGCCTGGTCTCTTCTTAGCCTATTCTTGTATCTGTCTTATATCCATCCGTTGCATCGTCTTGGGACCATGCAGCTATGTGGTGAAGCATAATACAGGGTCTTTGCATAGACAGGCGGTATCTGCCATGACACGGGGGCACAATTGGGGTAATGACGAAACGAATGAAAGCAATTACCACATACATCTATTGTGCACGGGAGGGAGTCGTTCCATAAAAAATTTCGAGCGATCGCTGCACGTTTTCCCAACTTCATATTTCACACATTAGACTGTGCCTAAGGTGCCTGTGTTTAAATGCGTTACTGGAATATAAAATTAGAAATTGGTGAATTGGTTAACTCGTATTTTTGGGAGAAGAGCGCGACGAAAGTTTACCGATCGGGAAGTGTACGGGAAAATGATTCCGCATGCTACCTAATCGAGTTAGCGGCTTTTGGCATTCGCGCCTGTGCAGTGAGATTTAAAGAACCTTCAAGCTACAGCGACCCCTTTAAAGAAGCGATAAAAATTCCTTCCGTAGCTACTCCATAGTCGGCAGAGATTTCCGCTTTACCGCCGCAATGCAGAACTCAGTATGCACTCGATCCCCATTACTTACTATTTACTAGCTTATCCCGGGCTCGGTATGTGTTGCCGGGACGGGTTTAGTACTTTAAGTATTCAAAGACCATAAAATACAAAATTGCATTAAACCCATGTGGACATTTTACTGTTGCAAGGACAAAATCTTCGTCGGGGTGACGAAAGTCGTGTTATTTAGGAGATTTCTCGCTGTGTTTGCTCGAGCTAAGCCTCGATTTCGCAGTTGCGGGCGGTGATACGGGGGGCGTGTGGGCGTCTTGGGTTTCCGTGGGCGTGTGGAGTTTGTTAAGGCTTGAGGCGGTTGCTTGGGGGAAAACCCGTTGCTAAACTTAGGCAACTACCCTTTGAATAACTCTTCAGCATTACCGCCAGAATGGTTTGTTGCAACACCAAACTCTGTTAATTTGACAACTAGACATTTTACATTTTACTGATCTATGCGCATCAGCGCTTGAAAACTGGCCACGCATATGAATTCAGCAGAAAGTATTCCGTACACCCTCATGCACAAAGTATTTGGTCGTCTTCACACTAAATTAAGCGAAAACGACCGAATACCTTATGCGTCCCACAGTATAAACGCCTTCGCTCAGACTTTGGTGCGAAGTGTCTATAAACTTCCCGCGTGGTCAATGCTGAAACTATCGAAAAAATAAAGGGTGGAAAATGGCTTGTAAACCCGGGAAATACGTTTCGAAGCGCCCGCTCCCAGCTCCCCGAGTAGCTGAGAAGCAAGACCGACCACATCTGGCGCATCCTCACCGACCCAAATATTGCTATCTATGTATACCCCGTAATGAATATGCTCGAGGCCTGGGCCCGCAAAAAATTCCTCACTTATTTTGGAAGCGACAGCGCCGTGGTCAACACTATTAATATCCCAAAGCCTGGGTCGTAGCACGAGAGTCTTAACGAGCCGCGATATATGTTATGTGCGCCTCCGATATCAAACCTCACGGGGTGTGTAATAAATAGCTGCATACGGAGTAGAGCCCGTAGGTAACGCCTTCCAGAAACCGCGAGGGGAAAAGGGCTGATGAGGCTGCCATGCCTAATTTCTGTTTATCGGGTAATAGGTTCGAATAGTGTCGGCATTCCCCGCAATGCTGGCCGACTTGGGTTGCCTTGCAGGCTCAGTTGGCACGCGCCTTAAGCTTCACCTAAAGGGCGGGAACGAGGCTGAAGCGGGCTGAGACGAGCGCGAATATAAAAGTGATTCTAGGTTCCCATTCGCAGTTGCCTTTGTATGTACAGTGGCTCACTCAGGGTCGGTCGCATTGCTATCTGGGAGAACATCATGGTAGATAAGCCTCCTGCCCAGCAAAGTGTGAGGCGTCCAAGTGATTACCACGCGGACGCCTGGGAGCAGAGATACACGCTAGATGTTCTCCATCCCGACGCAAACACGCAGTCTCCCATTCAGTTGAAGATTGAGTGTGCCCAGACCCTTTCTATCATTGTGAAAGCCGGTGACTGATGGCTCCTCTAGTGTTGTCTTCGTACACGGGCTGGGCGGGGTAGCATTGAAACGCGGGCATATGCACAGTCTGGAAAGATGTGGATCTCAGATCCAGCCTTCCTTGGTGACCTCGGGGAAAAAGTCAGGGTTTTAACGTTTGGCTATAATGCAAATATCATTTCCAATGTGAAAACTGCCCGAATTGTCACTCATGCTAGGGATTTACTGGAAAAGCTGCTGGCCAAGCGTATCGGTTGCTAAGTAATTGATTTTGTGGTTGTTGGCGGCCATCACATAGCTAACGTGCATTTTCTCTTCAGGGAAGGCCGCTTATCTTTGTTGCGCACAGCCTTGGGGGTCTGGTTGTTAAAAAGGTGGGCTGGCTCCTGGGTTAGATACAGATTGTTTGGTTGGGTTACTGATACTAGGTAATACAGGCCCTTTTGCTTTACTAAGATAGCGCCCATTACCAAGACATCAAACGAATGGCTTTCAGTGCCGTCTTTCTCGGAACGCCCCATAATGGGTCCGACCACGCAAGCATATTTGCAATAATGCAGAAGATGGTTGCCTTGTATACTTGGATCACCGCGAGCAACATTACAAGGGAGCTGGAGACGATCCGAGTTCCTTGCTGGACATTAATGAGAGTTTCATGGGCGAAACTTCAAAGGCGCTGGAACTCGTGAGTTTCTAGGAGACTCGCCTAACCCGGCTTCCTACTGTCCCAAGAGGAACCAAGTCTGAAATTGTGGGCGACGCTTTCCCGCTGATGCTGAAGTTAAATAACAGAGAGCATGGATTGTGCCTGAGGATTCCGCAAAGTTAGTCGGTACGAACGCCAGGGCCATCTCAATGGCGTGCACTCACACGGAATTATGCAAGTTCACAGACCCAAATGAGAGTCGGTTTAGGGATCTTTGGAACCAACTGAATGGGTCGTTACCAGCGCTCTCGGCCGTGCGGAGAAGATTGAAGAGGAAGCCAGAATCGCTAAAGTGTCTGGGCTTGTACAACCTAACGACGGACTAGGTTAGTTATGTACCTATGGATGTGGACTTATTTTCTGATTGTGCGCTCTGCCGTTATAGCAGCTGTTGTTGAGGCTCGTGGTGAGCCCAACGCAGAGAGTAGTACAAATACCACAGGTACGCAATAACTGATGCGGTACCACTCCGTCCATTTACTTACTGCTGCTAAGGCATCAACCTGAACATCAATAGACTTGGGCAGAAATGGAAGAGGCCCGATCCTGGTCTGTACCCGTCTACTTCTAAGGAATGCGAGTGTGGCGCTGAACATTTAACTGGGGGACGAACGCAAGCGGGCACTATTGTTGTAGAATCGACTATGTGCAAGGGCAAAAGCTAGGTAAGAAACAACTGTATCGAAAGCGACTACTAACTAATTCTACATAGGGTTCTACCTGGCCTTATATTGATGCGGGTGTTGCTCAGGCCTTCGGAGGGATCATTGAGGATGTCCAGATAGTGAACATCCGGGCATGATTATGCCCGGATGCTGCTGATACCGACGGCAGCACTGCTTCCGAACAATGCGCAGGCACCAATCACAAAAACTATTCACGGCATCGCTGCATGGACGAACACTAATTTCGGCGATGACTTGTCCGGGCCACAACCCGGAACATGTTCTTGGATTTGTGAGCATGCTACCTTCAGATCCTGGCTTAACAGCCCAGAGGCTTGTCTTCTCTTCGCCACCGATGACTCCGGCTGCGGGAAGTCCTGCCTTGCGAAGTACATAAAGAACTACCTCTCTAGCCACTCGGAGCCTGAAGGCATCACTCTTGCATTCTTTTGCAACGCTGCGACTAGCGTTCAAACGGTGCCTCCTATCCTAGATTGTTTTGTCAAAGAGCTCATAGATTAGAAGCAAGAATTATTCGCGTATGTCAGCCCAAAGTACAGGGGTCTTGATCGCGAAAGCCGGTTTTCAACCGGCTCCCTAATTGAAATTATGCAGAGCATCTTCAAGGATCCCGGCGCCGGCAAGATTTATCTTCTTATTGATGGGCTAGACGAATGTGACCAGTATTACGTTCAAGAGTTACTGCAAAGAATCAACTAGATGTTGAAATCTGAGCTACACGCAGCAAACTAGGTGAAGGCCATCATCACTTGTCGCCCCACCACAGTTACTACGATTTGGCTTCCTGGAAATTTCCACATCCAAATTACTTCAGAAGACATAAGGCCAGATATCGAGACATACGTGGATGCTCAGATTGAAAGAATCTCACAGAACAGGAAGTTTGATGGATTAAAATGGGAGGCGGTTGCTGGCATCATCAAGGAGCTTGCTGGCGGGGTCTTCATGTGGGCAAGGAACGTAATACAAGAGTTGAAAGCCGCTAAGAGTACAGACGGAAAGGGAATTCTAAACCTTGTTTTCTCTTGCCCTCTTGACATGGGCAAATACTATGATCAGGATCTCAAACGTTTGCCCCGAAGAGAAGAACCTGATGGTTGCGTCACCACAGCTTTGCAGCTTATGCTTGCAGCACTGCGGCCTTTATCAACAGAAGAGCTGCTTGAGGCGCTCAGCATCTCATACGAGACCAATATGACCCACACTGACCTTCCCAGCATGTTGTGAGCTAGATGCTCCAGGCTTGTGCGCATTAGCCCGAGTGGGACAGTTAAAATCATCTACCACTCACTTCGAGAGCACCTCACAGGATGGTGGAGTGCTCGGTATTGCCACAAGCAGATCGGAACGAAATGCATCAGATATTTGCTACTTGAGCGCTTCCGACAAACACCCACTCCTATACTGACATCGGAATACAACGATGGCAACGAGGCCCTTATATCTTCCCAACATCCATTCCTGCTATACGCGTCTAAATCCTGGCAGCATCACCTCAAATACTTCGACTCCCTAGTTGAAGAGACGGTGCCAATTCTGGCGGAGTTCGCTTCCATTCATTCGCCATTCTACAAAACTTGGGATTGTTTCGCGAATTGGTATTCAGGGATAAGTTCATCTCATTCAGATATTACTACCCCTGTGATTCATGCGCTCGCTGCGACCGATGCAGTTAAAGTTCTGGATCTGGTGGATTTCGAGCCGGCATACTGTATTGCTCCCTGGCAGCGGGTGCTTCACAATTTATGGGCTAGAGTTCGCGGCATGTGAGTCGGAGAGCGCGCCTCAGACTAGAGGAGCGATGTGACGTCAAAGACCGCTATGGGTATACGGTCTTACATCATGCTGCAATGCAAGGATTTACAGGAGTTATGGAATTCTATCTTGAAAGGAGTCGGCTCATTGACGAAAGGGTGTATCCTTCTGGCATGACTGCCCTGCACCTAGTCGCTGCGAACGGTTCGGGTACATCTGAGGAAGCTCTCCGCTTATTACTTCGAGCTAGAGCGAATGTGAATATAATATCGGTTTCTGGAGCTACAGCACCTTTCCTTGCCTGCTGCGTCGAGAGGGTAGAGCCAGTTCGTCTCTTGCTCGAAGCTGGAGCTCAGCCTAATATAAGAACGTCTAGTGGAGAGACTCCCCTTGACGCCGCTGTATACCGCGAGCAGCCGGCACTCGTTCGGTTGTTGGTCGGCGTTGGTGCGAATGTTGACATGTTTTTCTCTGATGGTAGCTCGGCGATAAAAAACGCCATTTCTTACAACCTCGATGAAATATTTGAAGAATTAGTGGAGCGAGCGGACATCAACGGACTCTCCGGAGAAGGTGTTGCACCGCTACGCCAGGCTGTCGTTGCAGGCAACGCGAGCTACATCGACTGTATTGTTAACAAGGGTGCCGACCTTGATCTTCGCACCGATCAACTTGGCTCGGGTAGATAGACGAGCTTGCTTTTGGCTATCGGTGAAAAAAACCTTGATATTGCTAGGCAACTCCTGAGGGCTGGTGCTTCCCCTGGGTTGAGCGTAGATGGTATCACGCCCTTGCACCTAGCGGCGAAAAGAAATCTGTACGACTTTTGCGAACTACCTGTGCAATACAGTTGTAGCGTCAACGCCCTATGTATCCCTGCTACTGCAAAACGAAACTGACGCTAGCTTTGAAGAGGGACTCGAAAAGCCTGAACCATTACACGGAGCTGCGAAGCCTGGCTATGCTAGAGTGGTCAAGTTGCTACTTGATTCGCGATTTCCTCCAGATGTCAACTCTGTTCCATCAGGATGGCAGAGCTCGCTCTACTATGCAGCAGAGAGGGGCCACGCTGACGTTGCACGAATGTCGGTCGACTACGGCGCGGATGTAAACTACGTGCACCCATCAGGACAGAGCCCCATACCCAAAGCCATGCAAAATAACCATATAAAAGTAGTCGCGCAGCTACTTGAGCACAATGCCAACTCACTTGGAGACAAACGCGCATTATGGACACTACTCCATGTTTCCGCGTCAACAGGCCGAGAGGAAATACTCAAGCTTCTCCTCGCCAGGAACCCTGAGCGACTAATCAATCACAAACGGGGCAAAAACAGCACTCCACTCACACAAGCATGTCTGGGAGGCAAATACGGCGCTGCACGTTACTTTGTCGCTCTTCAAGCTCGCACAGACGTCCGAACGGGGCCATCTAAGGGAACTCTACTTCATGTGGCATGCAGTAGTGTAAATAAGTCGTCCAACTTCTTCTAATGCATTCATCAATCCCAGCTGATGCAACTGGCAATGAAAAAACACCGCTTATGACCGCTTGCGGTTATGGATTTGTCAAGGCTGTTGAGTACCTTCTGCACAATGGCGCTGACTCCACCAGGGGAGACAGATTCGGTAATACCGCCCTGTACTACGCCGCCGCGTCCCAATCCACGACAAATATCGAGCTCATGAGGTTGCTTCTTTCGGATAGAGCTAATATCGGCATTAACGGGCTTGGTGCAGATGGCCGAACCGCACTGTACATGGCTTGCAATGTCGGCAGCCTAGAAGCAGCTAAGTATTTACTTGAAAGAGGTGAAGACCCTACTCTTGCGAGCACTCATGGCAACTGGAACCCCCTCCATATTGCCGTGTGGAGAGGTTGCGGTGAATTTGTGTCACCGCTCTTGAAGGATGGTTGAGTGCCTCTGGCATGTACTTCCTCGAAAGGCCGCTCTCCCTTACGTCTAGCTTTGAGCCAGAACCGTCGATCAACTGTGAGCCTTCTTTTCTCCAGGCGGAGTGATCGCGTTGGTAAGCATATCGAGCGTGAAGAAGAGAAGCTAATTGACATCAAGGATGTCTAACAGCGGACGGCTTACGAATGCGCTATGTCAGCAGTCTGCCAGGCGCTAGAAAAAGGCGACAGATTACTCAAAATCAACCTTAGGGAAATGATTG
Organism: Nothomitra cinnamomea; assembly: GCA_022345685.2. Classification (NCBI taxonomy): domain Eukaryota; kingdom Fungi; phylum Ascomycota; class Geoglossomycetes; genus Nothomitra; species Nothomitra cinnamomea. Next base: position 33,700 of record JAJDMX020000171.1, on the reverse strand, counting down.
TATCTACTGTGAACAATCTCCTCTCTCCCAGCTCGGCAGATGAGGAAATTTTTTCGCTTTTGGGGAAATTACTCTATATTGGCAGCGAGGACGAAAATGTAGTTTACGCTTACCAGCACAGAGTTTTCTTAGAGGAAGACTTTGATAGGAATAAGACTTCGTGCCACTACGCTGCTTGCGGCAACTGCCCCATGGACACGTTCATCCGTAGTGAGCGATATGTCTGTCGAGTTTGTTCTGATATCGATCTTTGCGAACAGTGCAAGAAGAAGTACGATGAAGGACGGAATGGAGAAAGGCTTGGTCTTTGCAAAAGCTACGGTCACAAATTCCTTAAGGTTCCACTCCCTGAGTTGGCGAACTTCGACAATGATGAGCTCCGACGCTGGCTTTCTCAGATCTGGGAAAATTATAGTCAAGGAACTACCCTCTCAAGCACAGGCTCCGGTTTATCCACACCGAGTGACCTTCCAACGGCCGATTTATCACTCACCGCGTTGCATCGGCTTGAATTTCTCCAGCCACACACTGTACTGTATAGAGTGCCTATATCGCTACATCCATCTGTTCATCGTAAGATAGCAAATTTCCCAAGTCTGCTAAGAGACCGCCTAGGGGGAGAAACAGATAAAGACACACAGGGTCCGGCCCGCGACTGGTTCCGCCGAAATGAAAATCGATCAGTTCTTGTCAACACATTCTGTCACCTCGAGCCTGACCGGGTGCCTGGTCCCGATCCTGTTGCAGCACCAAGAGAGGATCCAACAAACTTTGCATTGGGAATCCTATTCGATGAAGGGGGCTAGTTAAAAGGCGCTCCACAGTACTCAGGACGCCCGCTTATGTATCATGTAGGCCTGCCTTACGTTTCGCTAGGGTAGATAAGCACACCACTACCTCAGAATCGTCAGACGACGACAGCTAAGTCCTCTAAGTCCAGCAGCTTATACACTAGTCACCGACTAAAGGAGCAAATAAAAGCCGGCCTAATAACGGCACAGGGAGCGGTAGACTAAATACTGCGTGTATAAAATCCTACCTGATCATAGCTTTGGTATCCCGCAAAGCTGCACTACCATCAATCTTCCCGTAGCCGCGTCTGCGCATCGAAACCTTCTACACACTTGAGTGTTATGCCGCAACCAGCAGCGTAAAGTGTTGGAAATTTCCGCTTTGGCGCCAGTTTGTCGTTGAGGCTCTTAAAGCGAGCCTCATCTCCTTTTAGTTTCGTAGCTAAAACATCAATCCGGGCCGTCGTTTTCCAACATAAAGAACCTCAGTTGGTATCGGACGAAGGGGGCTAGGTTGGTCCGTATATCCTTATTTTGTATCATCTTACATTTTATTTTGTCTTTAGTATCGCTGTGCTAGCAAAGGCAGGAGACGGCCGATGGCATGCATTCCCATTTATCTAGGAAGCTCGGGGGCCTAGGGGACGAAGGCTGTTAAAAAAGGGAAAAAATTCCGAGGACCAGACCGACATATAACGATCGGCAAGCAAAATTAACTAGGTAAAGCGAAATATACTATCAAATTGAAGATTCTTACGCGTATTTCACTTTAGGGATGGGGTGCGTAGAGGTTCGATCGATTATAGTGAAAAGACCAGCACCCAGTATTATCCTTCATTTTCCTGCGTGATATTTCGCGTGTCGGCGGGAATAGAGCCAAGCTGGCTTAATGGCGGAAGGACCGACCCCAAGCCAAGTCCAACGCCAAGGATGCCTAAAAGCTTAGCTGAACCCACGGCAAAGCTCGAGTGCACACCAAAAGAAAGAAATGCAAGGGACGCAAGGGATACAAAGGCTGAAAGAGACCGTAACTAGCATAACTGCAGAATACTGAGTACGCCATACGGCCCAGGTGCCACGGGGCTGAGGAACAAAAGCAATTACAGCGACAACGCTAGCGAGTCGCGACCCGCGTCGATATGCAGCCACCGACTCCAAGTGTGACCCAGACTCAACTTAGACTCGACCTAGACTCGACCTAGCTCGCAAGATGCTGAGACATTTGAGGCGGGGTTTGGCCACTCAATATTCCCTCCATGCATACATGACCCCACTTGTGGTTCCGGGATCGATTGGGATCGATTCGGACCGCGGGTTGGGGGGACTAATGTTCTAGGCGGGTGCGCGGCAGCGATTGCATTTGACTAACTGAGACAAGAGAGCCGCACAAGAGTGACAGAGTGTCGCTGCAACAGTCCCCACCCCCGCCCTGTCAGGCTCATCTCATCTACAATTCTTTTTACCTAACTACTCTACCCTAAAATCAATTACCGCCTCCCAAGGCTAAACCTTAACAACCCGTCTCACGCTCATCCACCAAGTCACCGACATGATCCCACTAACCCTTCTCCTCGACGCCTCTAGCAGCTACCTCCGCCTCGCCTTCCGCGCCTACTTCACCTTCGCCTTCCTCTCTCTTGGCTTCCTCGGTGACCGCTGCCTCGCCCTCCGCGTCCAGCGCAACCTCGCCTGCAAGAAACGTGTCCCCCTAACCCTCATGACCGGCTGGCTGACAAACATGTCCCTCCTCTCTGCCGTGTCGGGGTTCCGCAAACTCCCCGGCGGCCGCTGGTTCGGGACCGCCATGATCGCGAGCAGCGTCCTCTCACTCGCCAGTGATCTCGCTGTCAGCGGGCTTGTCAGAACCGTCAACATCGCTTCCCGCTGTCCTTTCGGAACGGGCCTCGTCGTGCCTCCTACCTTCACGGCTAACGCGTTCTGGCCGATCCCGCCGAATAATGGCGCGCCTTACTTTGTGGCTGCGCAGGCGCAGCTAACGAGTGCGGCGAATGACGGGCTAGTTGGCATCTACTGGAAGGTGAACCGAGATTTGAGATTTGCGGCGGACAAGACGGATGTGGTTGGGGGGTGGGACTGCGCTGATGTGAGTGACGATATTGAGTATGAGGCCGATACGACGCCTGATGCTATCGTCACGGATTTGGAGCGACGGGGCATGCTGTACACGGACAATGTGCAGTTCTGCAGTAGCAATTATGGGAGTGCGGGGTTTTCGCATCTCATTGCGCTGTCGAGCTCCGTTGGGGAGGAGATCGGTCTCGCGTTTGATGTTCGCGCGTCGATTGATTTGACGGCCAACGGGCCGGATCCGAAGATCATGAAGACTTTCTTGTGCACGATGAAGGCCCCGCAGATGGAGTGGGTGCTGGAGAAGATTAATAGTACCGCTACACTGAAGAATTGGTGTCTTGGATTGCAGGGGAATGTGTATGATGGGTCGGGGACGGGGGCGAACAACAACTCAGGGGCCAAGCTGGAGGAGTATCTCAACTCGATGATCATGGTCGCAGCGGGGAATAATTATCTGCTTAGCTCGGCACCGACAAACGGGGACAGTGCGGGGACTACACAGGGGTGTCGGGCGCAGCGGACGTCGGTTCCGTTGGAGATCATCATCCTCTTCTTGGTGGTGACCGTTGGCGTTACGGCGATGGCGGTTTACTTGATGATCCTTAGTTGCTTACCGACAGAGTGCAACGGAAGTATTAGGAACGAGACCCCGAATGACCTCTTGGGTTGGATGACGCAGGCAGTGCGCGAGAGCTTCAGAAGGGATGGCTATAGCGAGGCGATCAAGCTGCAATATTTGAAACGGTGGGGATTTGGACACACGCCTGATGGAACTGGACTTGGGGTATTACCCTTGGGGGATCGGAAAAATGCGGGTCAATACCCGGGGGAAGAACTCTTATACCACTCTGCAGCCATCAATGAGGAGACGGAATTGAGAAGATTCTGAGGGTCGGGCTTGTTCTATTATTGTTGGTAGTGCTGTTAGCTTTCTACATTAACTAGTTCGGCACAAGTATGCCTTCTGCGTGACAGAACGCGAAGTGATGGTTGAATAACTTAAGTATGATAGATACTACAAACTGTTGTACGGACAAAACTGGAGCACTAAGGGAGAAACTGTGACAACACCCGAAACCTAGATACCTACCCCCACATCACACATACTATTACGCACTTCTAGCAGAGGTCGCCATCTAGCAACGCAATAACAATGATGAATCGGCTTATTTATGATGAGCAAAGAAAAGCTGTCCTGGCGTCAATGATCCGTCCCAACTACATCAACACTGCTTCGTTTCTTGAGGTGGCCGTTTCAGGCCAAACCTAAGACGGCCCACACGAAACATCCTCTCCAACACCAACGTCTCCATCCGCAGTACCGTCTCGCGGTAAAGCGTCTGTGTTGACCAATCGTAAGAGCACAGCACCGCGCGTTGCATACCACCCTCGTGCCCGCATAGAAGTACAGCCACCGGCGGCCGCACGGCCTCAAACATGGTCACCGTCATGCTATAGGTATCCACGAGCGTGAACACCTTCAGATCGCCGTAGCGTCCGTCTTTTGCTCGCTGCACCTTCAACTTTGTCTCAGGGTCTGTTGTGGGGTCTAGGCCGATACACTCCTCGTCCCGTTCTATGTGGCGAGAAAGCAAGCTGCCGTAGGTACTCCAGTTCAGGCGCCCCAAGTGAGTTCCAAAGATATTCCTTTCGATGGTTGCGATGTCCATATACCCCTCAAACCCGAAAAACCACGCCTGGGTGTTCCAGACCTTGCCTCCGTAGATCATCTCAAACAAATACGGCGCGGCGAGGACAGTAACCAAGCAGTACGCGAGTAAAAACGCCCCGATACCGAGGCCAGATTTGTTCAGCGCAGGTAGCCCGTCTTTAGGGCGGAATGAAACGACGAGAATCACCGCTGTGATGAAGAACAGAGGGACTCCACGAAGGAGAAGTTTTGCGGCCGTCCGCTTCCAGGTGTTTCTCGTGATGAAAGCAACTGGGGTGAAGGATTTCCACCGGATGGTCGCGCCGAAGACCCCATCCAGGATCACGGTGTCGTTGTCAGCAACTCCAGCTATCTGGCACGTCGGGTAGATATCCCACAGCTTGACGCCCCAAGAATCTTCCATAGCTTCCCAAGGTGCATTTATGTCCCTAGGCAGCGTGCAGATCATGCGCTCAAGCAGCATGTTGCTATCGTTCGCCAGAGACAGTCGCGCGAATGCCTGGAATGCTGAATCCGAGCGGTTGACCTTTGGTCTACGTCGCAGCAGACCCATCAGGGCGTAGGATTTATCTCCATCAAGATAATGTTCCTTGAGGCGCCTCTGGAGACACTGCAAGGCAATAACCACGAACTCCAAAGGCGCGAGGACCAACGACCCTTCGTAATGGTCTATCATCTGTCTCGCTTCATCGGCATCCTTCCATATAAGACTCGCGATATTCCTCTTTCGATACTCCAGTGGCTGCTCTAACTCCCCTCCACGTACGTAAATCCTAATCGGGTGATCCCTCGGACTAAGCAGAATCTCCGGCCACGTCCATAGCCTCTCCCCCCATTGCCGTAGCATCGCTTCCATACTCATTCCAGGCTGGAATGAAGGTCTACCGACGGCAACAGCCAAAGAGTGCGCACCCCTCACAACATCATTAATCCGAAGGACATCCTCCTCCACCAACTCTGGCTCCCGCATACAACTACAAGCCACCCAATATGCCTTTACCCCTGCCTTACGCGCCGCACCTTGCGCAATCTCATGCAACGCCTCCAGATCCGCCGTCGATCCGTGACTGAACTGCTCGCCCGTATACGCAACGAAAATATACTCTAGCTCTCCCCCGGCCGCCCCAATTGCGCGATGCCAGTCCTCGACATTCACAATATCAATACCCCCTGCCTCCACCCCCTCTCGCAGGACACATAGCCACCGCGGCTTCAAGAGGCGGTGGTGGTTCATGCTGCCGATAGGTTCTAGCGAGTCCCCGCCGCAGATGGGGGAGTTGGACCGGGAGTCCTCGGTGGGGTTGCGCGCGGCCTTTGGGTAGCCCCAGTATCGATAGCGCCAAGGGTCGTAGAAGCCGTGGTTACGGATTTGGCCAGCTAGGGAGGCGGGGATCCACATCTAAAATAGCGAATAGTGGAGGGGTTCAGCTAGGCTCTCAGAGGGGAGCGATGTGGAGGGTTGGGGACGCACCAAAACGAACAGCCCACAACACGCGGGGATCCACTTCGCATAAACTAGACCCCACTCCTTGCTAAAGAAATCCCGCATTTGGTCTCCCAAGTCTGCTTCATCGATCTTCCTTGGTAGAGAAGACTTCGTCCAATACACCAGCCTTAGCAAATATGGTGTATTATCCCGAACCTTCGTGCGTATCCACGTTGCGTTCGCTTTCGCTCTCTCCACACCCGTCGTCTGCACAATCAACTCGACTAAGCGGCCGTCACTGGGGGAGGGGTAGCGATCATCATCTTCGCCGATGAAGAGGCGGCGCATGAAATCCCTGTGCCTGCGGAGGCCAGGGGAGCGGTATTTTAGGGAGGGGAGGCGATGAGAGTGGAGGGCTGCCCATTTTAGGCCGCCGGAGGGGTGGAAGATACTCTGAAGGGTTGGGTGGATTTGTTGGAGGGTCTGAGGTGAGAGGGTTAGAGAAGTCGTGGTTTACAAAACGGCGACCCGGGGAGAACACTCGTACCATTTGTGGTATTTGATGGGGTGGGATTGTGGGATTACCGCTGTGGTAGTATGTGTCTGGATTCTGTGTTCAGTTAGTAAAGCTCGTTCTCTAGCCAGGATGGGGGCCTAACTTGTCCTTGATACGAACTAGGCGGCGACCCATTTCCTTCAGCCCAAGGTTTACTAGGCTGATCTTGTGCTGGCACCTGCTGCTGCGCCTGGACATGTGAAGTTACATCCACCTCGTACTCAGATCCGCGTGGGAGCTGCTCATGGCTGGCAGGCTGTCCATTTCCGTTCGGAGCGGCCTGTGTGTGGTTTCAGCATTCTAGCTTTTCTTGACGTCACAAGAATCAAACGTACCATCTCGAAGCGCTTGCTAATTTCTCGTCTCGACTGAGATCAACAGATTTGTTTGACCAAGGCTTTACACACTAACTAGGGAAAAAAGGCTACCGGCAAATGTGCGGCCTTTATACTTAACACAACGCCTAGTTGTAACTGAACCACCGAAAGATAGCGTGTGGTTGCCCGTCTCCCACCCCCTTCTTTCTCTTCAGCAGGCAACAACCACTGCTTACGGCTGAATTTACCGGCCAACCAACCATGCTCATCCCAGGGGCCGCCGTGAGAGTAAGGCTGTTAAGACAAATGTGATTTAGAGTCCCCGGATGCACGAAAACGTATCGGCGTGCTCTGCAGATCCTCAGTGGCAGGGGACTGGCATCAATGGCGGTCGCACACGCCAAAATAATAGGGTATAAAAGTGACCCACCTGAGACGCGTCATGGCTTCCAATTGCGTATACATTGCTGTTTGTGGTTAGGTGGAGCGGTGGGCATATGTGGTAATTTCTTTTTTTCGGTCTGAGCGGGACAGATTTTTTTTCTCTTGAGCCGCAGGATGTCAGCCTCACCCCCTCAGAAAACCTTGGTCTACGGATATAGGAGATCTCGCCGCTTCGGGTAACTAAGCCAAATGGAGAATAAAGTCCGGGAGTAATCTCACCATTTCGGCATATTTGGGCCGCTGATCCTTTAGGCGTCGACGCTATGGCCTAAAGCTGGCCCTTACGCCCTGGTCGGCGCCCTGATCGGCTGCAGGAGATTTGGTATCTTAGCCGGACCAGGCTTAGTCCTAGATGAACTTTGCGACACCCAGCCCTCTATGGGACACTCATTTGCCCATCTGTGGTCTGGACCCAGCGCCTATGCAGGTTCCAGGAGAGGCTCTGTCTCTGCTGCACGGGTCGACCATTTTCGGGGGGTGGGGGCTGCCCAATGTCGCTACGCTGGAATAATCGCAACCCGACCGTGGCTTAATGCACAATCTCGGTTGGTTTGACAGGCTACTTCTTAGGATTATGTCTTTGCGTTCATGTCTAACCTGCTTCCCCAGGACGGGCCATCGTTGCCTTAGCCGATCTATGTCGCTGCTGCATGCACTCAGCCTCGGAAAACGCCTAGGGAAGAGGAAAATGGAAGGAAGCTAGGTTCCTGGGTTGTCCAAGAAAAATGCAGGGGTCGATGGTTAGGTATGGGCTGGGTCAGGGCGCGAGGCTCCGCCCGAAGTTGGCGTTCCTTCTCGGCCTCGCGTTTCGGTGAAAGTGCTCCTATACTGGTTCCCCGAAAAATCGGTTTAAGCCAGCTGATGTTTGAATGGGTTGAGTTCAGTTTCATCTGGGAGAAAAGCCTAGGCGATTGATATTTCCACGGGCCTGAACGCTAACACCACGGGGTGAAATCGATAACGCCACAGGTTCTAGTTCAGCGACAACTAAAACATTGGCTACCCCGACCAAATTGTAGTGTCTGGTATCGTATCCACCAAAACACCTGCAAAGGAATTGGCGATGCGAAATTACCGCAGCTAATACGCTATACTAATATTTGTGGTTCTTGTTCCTAGGATTGGCTTGGGGCGTGGCACTATCAATTTCGCCTTGTGGAGTTAGCGTTTAGGCCCGTGGAAATATCAACCGCCAAAGCCCTTCGTTGCGGTTGAGCCTCAGAAGCGGGAGTGTCCGGGAGATGTTTCTATGCTAACTAGGTGTGGTCGGGGATGAGTGACGCCGGCGATGGCAGCACCACCACGGCCACCGCAAATAACGGCATTACAGTGGGGCCTACCTACCCTGTATCCACTTTGTGTCCATCCTTTGTCATAACTACTCCGCACGCCCGGGCTCTTGAGGGTTGAACTAAGCCTTTGGGCGTCCTTGGCGACGGGTTGGGTTTCAGTGTTGGCTTAGGCGGGGGATGCTTTGTCATCCAAACGTTTGACCTGTCGTGCCCTTCCTAGGATAGCGCTAATTGCAACACGAGACATTACGGATGCGGGAAATCTCCTAACAGTCATAGGATATACTCTCTACCGATAGTTTCTTACCTATGCTAGTCTAGATTAACACTGGTAGGGTTCGACCACTTATGTTCCGCGGCATCTGCGGCTGAGTACTCGGTTGAAACCCCAAGAATGGAGTTTGCGCCACATAGATAACCGCATTGACCCTCCTCGCGTAGACTGATCCCCGCCATCTCAGCCCTTCCACGACAAGCATCCAGATTCTACCCCGCTCTCTCACGTCCGGCTTCACGGCCCCACCCTGAGATCCTGAGATCACAATCGTCGCATCGGCTCCCCATGGCAGACCCATCGTCCATCCCCCTGACTCTTTCAGCCTTGAAGGCTCTCAGCGGCAAGATATACGAGCAGATTGCAGAGTTCCTGGGACATGCTCGTGACCCACCCGCGGGTGCCAAAGAAGTGTTGGCCGAGCTTTATACCCTAGGTTTTATCATTGGCCAACTCGAAGGGAACTTTGTACGCGAAGTGCAGCTGCCACCAGATGCGACCAGGGACCTTGCTGTTGTGCTTGACAGCTGCGAAAAAGACTTGCTCCACCTACAGACGATTGCGCAGAGGTTCGTCGACTCAGAGAAGGACTCCACAATCGCCGCGGTTTGGAAGACATGGCGACTGCTCTTCGCGGATAAGGACCTCTCTAGGACCCGATCCGCTTTGGAGAGACATAAAGCCACTCTGAATATGACGTTGCTTTTGACGAATAGGTACTCAACTCCATCCTTGCACGTATATAAATGTAGGGTGGTGACCGATCGTCTTTCGCAAACTCTCTAGCTTGTCGATGGGGCAGGTGCCTCTGATACCCCAGCCTCAGTCTCAAACTCCTTACCATGAGCCATCTCAGTATCAAGCACCTCAGTATCAGGCACCCCAGTATCAAACGCCTGACTATCAATCGCCTCAGTATCAGGCCCCTATAGCACCGCAGTTTCAAGCAAAAACCCCTGGGTCTGTCCGACGACTTCCTCCTCACTCGCCCATTCCTAACCTACTTCCACTGCGTCTGTACGACTGCTGACCAGTTCAACTGTGACAGCGTGCCTGGTTGGGCCAACAACTGGAAAGAGATCGGAGGTCCTTTCCCTAGTGATTGCTCCATTGCGGTTGCCGCCAACGGGCCTAGTGAAATCGATATAGTCGCCTGTGATACTGACGGCCAAACGCGCTGCTCCTGGTGGGTGGAGGGAGAGGAAGGCTGGTCTTCCCACGGGGATAAATGGAAGTTACTCCGAGGACCTTTCGCACCCGGTACGAAATTGAGCGTCGTGGCACGTAGGAACACACACAGCAATGTCGACGTGTTCGGGTGCGACAGAAACGGCCGCGTCTGGACGATCTGGAAGCATAAGGATTCCGACATCAGTCACCTCGCCGAAAACTGGCGGCCACTGGGCGGGATCTTTCCGCCTGGGGCAGAGGTAACCGCAGTGGCACGCACACCGGATATACTCGACATTTTCGTCTGTGGGATCGACGGCCGTGTCTATACCTCCTGGTGGGTGCAAGGCCAAGACTGGTCTGGCGTCAATGACAACTGGAGGCCGATTGGTGGATTCTTTTTACCCGGGACAAAAGTAGCCGCTGTGGCGCGCAAACCACACATTCTTGATCTGTTCGTATGTGGCCACGACGGCCGCGTCTACAACTCCTATTGGGTGCATGGCCGGGACTGGTCTGGCATCAATAATAATTGGCGGTCGATAGGCGGGTCCTTTCCTCCTGGAGCGCCATTGACTGCAGTGGCGCGTACACCAATCAACCTCGACGTCTTCATCTGTGGCAGTGACGCCCGCATCTATACTACCTCGTGGTATGGAGAAGGTAACGAATGGCCCGGCAACTGGCATTCGATCGGCGGATTATCCCCGCCTGGGGCAGAGGTTGCCGTGGTGTCACGTACTGCAGATAGATTGGATATTTTTGTCCCTGGCAGAGATGGCATCATCTACACCTCCTGGTGGTCGGAGGGCACGGGCTGGTTTGATGGCGAGAGTTGGCCGTTGATTGGTGGAAACCACCCACCGAGCTCAAGCGTGGCCGCAGTGGCACGCACGCCAACTAACCTTAACGTCTTCATCTGTGGCACTGACGGCCGTATTTACGCCTCATCGTGGAGTGCTGAGTGAGGGGAAGAAAGGAACAAGCAACCTGCCTGTCAGAACATATCATCTACCTTTCCACCTATTTAGTCTCGATAGCGCTTTAATCCGGTCTGGGCTTCCGTCACCGAGACCTTTAGTCACATGGGATAACCGATGAATTTAATGTTCGATCTCGTGCTGCGGCCACTCGAAACGCTAGGAGGTGTTCATCCTTAGAGCTCCAGCTACAGGCAAAGGCTTAGAGCAGTGTGTTCGTGTTATAGCTGGAGAGAATGCACATCGATTGGTCACGTCGATTGATCGCGGAATTAGCGCACAAAGTGACACTCCCTAATAAGCACATCAATTAGTAACTTCGATCAGCACAACGTGATTTCTGTTCCTAAGATCGGATAGAATACCTACATCATCTCTAAGGAATTCCTTGTGTAACTTTCTCAAAATTTCCAAAATATTGCCTTAATTTATAGCCGCACTACGCAACTAGATTATAAAAGTTGTCTAACTAGCAAATTGCTCTTTGTGGGCTGGGAATTTTGCCCTTCGCCTCTGCATTTCCGGTATCGCCACAGGGTAGCTCGGTAACGCCACAGGCTCGGCTCCCGCGAAAAGCTTGCCCATTTGCGTGAGTAGATGCGCGACAACAACAACAGTGTTAAGAATGTAGTCAAATTGCCTCATGTAAATACTTACATTCTATGTGCTTTTCAAGTATCTTTTAAATAATTAAGACAATTCCCTGCAACTTTTAAAAGCCTCACGACGATTTTGAGGTGGCTCGCTTAATTAGAAACTTATGGGGTTGCTAAAAACCCTGTGGCACCACAACAAAGAGCCTGTGGCAATGCAGACAGCAGCCGTCCATATAAAGTACGATGGAATTTCAGAAAATACTAGGCTGCCGATAATACCCTAGAGTTAACGCGGTTAGCGTAGAATGCCGTCTTCTCTGCACCGAGCTGACACAGCATTGTCCTGGTCGTAACTCATGGGAAAGTGAGTCTGATCAACATTTCGGTACGCACAATCACGTGATGTCGAGACTGGATTCACAAGAACAACAACAGCAACAACGTGGTTTTGCGTGTCTTCGTTTGACCAATATTCTTCCTAGTAGTTAGATTCCCTTTGGTCGACATAATTTCTGGTTAGTCTATCTTAGTCGGGGCCTGTCAGGTGATCTGGGCTTGTCAATTATTCCACAGATACGGATGATTGCATGTCAGCCTTGCCATCAATGTGGCAGCACCCTTTCGCGCTAGGGTTCGAACGGTTTCGGCATTACACTCTCCCCAATGCACCAATGGTATTCGGCAGGTGACATTACCCTAGCAAGTCCGGGATCTGCGCCACATCGTTTTGGCTGCACGGCCCCGCGGCCTCAGTCTTCACGAGGAGTGTCGCTCCCATCCCACTTCTTCACCCTTCAGCCTTCCCCGACGACCTCGCATAGACACATATCATCAACTTAGCTCATAGTGCCTCCTTCACCACCTACCAATGGCCGCCACTACGTCTCGACCTTTACGTTTACTGTCTCTCGACGGAGGCGGCGTCTGGAGCGGATGTTCCGACAGATCAAATATCTCGAACCTTTTCCGAATGCTTAAGCATCTATCCCCCGTCCATGCGACTACTTCGATCTCATTGGGGGCACATCTACCGGTGGGTAAGTACGCATTTACTACTCTAGAAGAATCACTGTGGCCAGGCTATCCTAATTATTTTTTCGAATAGACTGATTGCTCTCATGCTTGGCCGACTCCGCATGTCCATCCCCGAATGCATCGATGTCTTCAAGGACATCTCACAAAAGGCATTCGGGCAGGTTCGCAAGCCCGGAAAGACAGAAAGGCCTTCAAGGCCGTCGGGATACCTTTTTTTAAGGGGGAGAATTTGGAAAAAGCGGTAAGGATTTACTGAAGGCCAGAGGAATGGACGAAGAAGCCCAGATGGTGGATGCCGATGATGCACCCTGAAAAGTGTGAGCATCGTCCTTATTGCCTCAACCCGCTTTTTCACTATCCTATAACTTAATATCCTAACTAATGCTCCGCAGCTTCGTCTGTGCGACTAAGGCGGACCTTCCCACGGCTGAATTGTTTCGATCCTATCAAACAACAGACCCAACACAGAAAGACCACGACTGCGCTATTTGGGAGGCAGCTCGGGGCAACATCTGCGGCGCCGCTTTTCTTTGAGGGTGTGGCGATTCGGAATTCGAATGGGCCCAGCTACGTAGATGGCGCCATGATGTTCAACAACCCAGTCACGAAAGTCACGCAGGAGGCTCGTCACTTGTTTCCGGGCGTAGAGATTGGATGCCTTGTCAGCATTGGGACGGGCCACCTGGACGCCGAAGGCATCACAACCAAAGATGCGCGGATTCGTGAGGTTCTCGAGATGTGCGCGAGTCTTGCTACAAACTCAAGACTAGAAGCAGACAAATTCTTGTCTAGTGAAAAGGGAAGCGAGTTGCTACAAGCGCGAAAGTACTTTCGATTTGATGTGGATCGAGGAATGGACGAGATTGGTCTTGAAGAGTGGGAAAAGCTCGAAGGGCCGAAAGGTATCGCGTCGTTGACCGACAAGTACCTATCGTGGCAGCAGATTGGGGTCTACCTCGAGGAATACGCGAAGACTCTGTCCGCTAGGTCAAACAGACCGACTAGTTAGTCTTTCCTTTTCATTATGTGCCTACCAAGTAATATCATTTGGTCCAACAAACATCTTCGTCGACGTGAAGAAATGCTTTGAGCGTGGATTGCTAACAGCAAATTTACTTTTCGTCAGTAGTGACTCCAATTGCTCAACAACACCTAACTGATGTAAATACATTCAAATCAACCCTCTCAGAATACTCAAACCTCAAATTTTGTGGTAGGGAGGGCCATCTCGTTCAAATCAACAAACTTTTTGAGCAATCACCGGTTTTGCATCAACGCGTGGTACTGTGGGGCTTAGGTGGAATCGAGTGAGAAAGCGTGACTATGAATCCGGGGGTAAAACGTCAATGCTTATAGAACTGGGCAGGAAAAGCCAGATTGCGTTCGAATATGCTCGACGCCAAACACAAAATCGTTCGGCATTCTGGGTCAAGGGAGATACGGCAGAGAACTTGGCAAATGGATATCTCAGCATAACTAGTGAAGATGTTGCAACCCAATTTCCGAAAGCCAGATGATAACGGTGATTTATTTGCAAGGCAAAATCACTTATGCAAAATCCGAGCGCGGCCCCCTAGCTGATGGTTCTCGATGGAACTGACGAGAAAGATGCTTTCATGGAACAAGTCAATCTGGCCCGTTGGCTTCCATCGACTTCACAGGGCCGTATTCTTATAACAACGAGAGATTCTCGCATCATCGGGCTGGGAGATGGTCAGGTGGTGCCTGCAAGCAATGTTATTCACGTTCAGGAAATGCCGCCTGCCGAGGGGATCTGTCCTGTCCCGTTGATCAAGTAGCGCGCTTGACCAACTAGACGTCCTACTTGTCAAGTGGGACTGTGCTTGCTCAAGGCCGCAGCTTGACTACCCAGACGTCTGGGTTGTCAAGCTGCATACCCCGCTTTTAAAGCTTTGAGCGATTCTCCCCCTCTCATCTTGTAACGAAGAAAACACATCATGGCTGAGATCACGAAACGGCCTGCCTTTAATGATTCCAATGCGAAAGACTTTGAGCGATGGATATCGCATGAAAACCATACCAATAAATCAGTTCTAACACCTCAAAAACGCATGGAGTATCGATTTTGGCTTAACAATCCAAATGAAAAGGTAACCGGGACACAGGGCGAGAAGCAAAAGTATAACGATAGAAATTTCGCTCTAAGATCCTTTGAATTACAGCGTGGGCAGGTCTATCGCAAGCCTGAGAAATCACGAGGTATAAAATATGGCGCTCGTCTGGCTGTTTGCACTTGGGACTCTTTCCGTTTCATTGCGGAGGTACATGAGGAGCTTAAACATAACGGAATCAATAAGACATTTGGCGCAATTCGTCAACGGTATTATGGTAAGTTCTTATTCTTCAAATCTACCACTGAAGCTGACAATTTTGAAGGTGTTACAGTAGACGAAGTTGCGTGGGTTATTGACATGTGCGCCATATGCGCTCTTGACAAGCCAAATCATACAAACCCTCCCATTACTCCTATTACCTCTAACGGCTGTCTGGATCGAGTACAAATCGACCTTGTGGATTATGGAAAGCGACCGGATAGTCAATACAAGTACATTCTACATGTTAAAGACCATTTTAGCTGCTTTTCGTCCTTCTACCCATTAAAAAGTAAGAAGGCAGCGGAGGTTGCAGACAAGACGGCTGAGTGGATAGGCATGATCAGTGTACCTCGAATTCTTCAATGCGACAAAGGAGGTGAATTCAAAAAGTGTTTACTGGTTCTTCTTAAGAAAGAAGGCATCAAGATTATCAATCGTTGACCTCGTCATCCACAAACACAAGGAATGGTTGAACAGGCTAATGATACATTAAAGCGAAAACTTCGCTCTTGGGTGGCAGAAATGGGTAAAACTAATTAGTCTTGTGCCCTGCCAGGCATTGCACAGGCTATGAATACATCTACTCATAGTGGACTACCACATGGCAAAACACCCTATGAAGTTATGTTCGGTCGACCTCCATGTTAGGGTAGTTTTGTTCCATTTTCTCAAGCACAAAATGCAATTATCGAAAACATTCCAAATGAGGACGATCCTGACCGTATTCGTGATCCAATTGAAAATCAGCTTGACGATGAGGAACTTTTCGAAGACTATATCAACATGGGTATATTTCTTGAGGACGATATTGAGCTTAATCCAGATATTGACCCTCGTCTGCAGCGACGACTTGGTAACCTTACACCTCTTGAAAAGGAAGTTCAAACGCATAATACAATAGTACAAAGCAATATGGTTTTACGCAATGCAGGGCACGAAACGGAAATATTCAAGACAGATGATATTGTTACCCTTAAAATTCCGAGCTCGACCTGTGGTGCTGATGATCACAGGTGCATTGAAGGCCGTGTGGTTCATTTTATTCATCAAAACCGCTATCAGTTACAATGTCAGCATGGTATTCTCAGCAGTCACTATCCTGCAACAGAAATCAATCGTGTGAACAAGACAACAGGCAAAGCAATGTCTACACGCATTGGTAATAATGTTAAGAAAATAACATTATGGTCAGCCTTGACTTTACTCTATGGTGGAGTGAAGGACAACCTTTCTTGTTACTGCAGTGGTTTATGCAAGCTACCGTGTCGTTGCATTAAGAAGCAAAAGAAATGCTCCTTGTCCTGCCAGACAAATACACACGACTGTGGTAACCTTGACCCTGCAACTAAACGTAAGCGTGCAGTTATGACGTCCAATCCTGCACCTCCTGCAAGACGCCTCCGAACAGGAACCCAAGCAGCAAAGGATTTGGCTGAAGCTGAAAGTAGCTCTGAAAGAGAGCAAAACGAGGTTGAGGAGGATAGCAATGACAGAGGAACGCAAGGAAGTGACGGGCGCTGAGGAAAACGAAGACAGTGAGGAGAGCAGTGAGGATAGTGACACGGAGGATGAAGTTACTGGCACAATTGTTTTGGAGGCTGTCTGAATTTCTATGCACTTTCATATTATGAACTACGATGTTATGATAGTAAATGAAAACCACTACTGATACTTGACGACACGGATGTCTCAATGGGCAAGTGGTCTGGTTGACTAAGGCGACGACTGCTTGATCAAGCGCGGTGCTTGATGTACGAGACAGCACAGATCGAACTCCTGCAGAAATTGATCCCAAACAGGCTGATCTCAAACGTCAGCCAGGTTCAGTTTGAGGAGTTTGTCGATATGCTCGGCAGTCTTCCATTGGCGATCTCACAAGCAGCGCCGTACGTGCGAGAGGAGAATTCATCGCTTACAGAGTTTGTCATTCTGTACGAAGATATTGAAAGTCACGACACGATTTTCTAAGAGCACTCTTTGTCAATCGACCTGGAGCAGAAGTCAGTGCTTTATAACTGGGAAATCTGCTACCGACGCATCGCCGGTCCCGGGTACCCTGAAGCCAAGTCACAGTCAGCAATACTCCTTGATCTCCTTGGATTTCTTGACGCCGAAAATAATTCCTTCCGGAAGTTGTCCGAAATTGAGCGACAGACGCTTCAGACTGCCGAATTTGGCAAATTCGAAGAAGAATGGGGTTTCGCGAGAGCT
This sequence comes from Nothomitra cinnamomea, assembly GCA_022345685.2. Classification (NCBI taxonomy): domain Eukaryota; kingdom Fungi; phylum Ascomycota; class Geoglossomycetes; genus Nothomitra; species Nothomitra cinnamomea. The sequence continues at coordinate 16,509 of JAJDMX020000171.1, read as the reverse complement.
TATTTTAAGGCTCAGGAAGGGCCATCGCGACTGCTCCGTCTTGTTTATATGAAGCATTGTGAACCAAATAGTCTGTTCCAAGCGGCTCTAGGTCGATTTCGCAACTACTCGTTGATCACTTCTGATGACAACTAGATCCACCCGGTCGTCCACAGCTGGATTTACAGGCGGCTTCCACCACATGCTGAAAAGCTCACGTATCTTGAATGGATTGTTCAACAGCTTCTGGAGATGCTCCCTGCTCAGGTGGAGGACGTATCCTGGTTAAGACGCACAGGATATACCTTTTTGAGCACGGAGTCGCTCTACGGCATTCGACATTCGAAGCGTGTTGTCGACCATGCCATGTCACCCGCCATGCTCCATTTTGCTTCGCATCAGCTCCCCAATCGTATTAGCACTTACCACTAGAGCCTTGGGGAGCTTCTATTCCGTACTGCCTCTTATCTAGACCAGAGTGGACAACCAAGGGAATCAATTTGATACTACAAAGTCTTTGAAAATCGGAGAGCAATTTAGCTGCCAGAATGTGAACGCACTTTTCTGGAAACGATTTGGCTTGTTAAAGGCCATGTCGAGATTTAAATCACCTGAAGAGGGGTTCAAAATGGGAGGATGCTATTGCTCGAAACGCCGAGGACTGAGATTGCGGAGGTGACGTTCTAGCTCGCCATGCGCCTCCACAAACTAGGGCAATTCAAGATAACTGGTCTCTGCCTTGAGGGAGTGCTTGCCTTGCAAAAATTGGGATGTCTCCCTGTCGATGGTGAGATGAAGGCCTTGGTCCAGGTGGAAGTGGTAAAACTTTTGCCCGAAGACTGTCGGGAACGAGGCTGCCGGCTTCTCGATGAAGCTATAAAGGAAGTAGAAAGTCTTCCGTCGACATCATCGGCGCGTTGTCATCTCGCGGACTTGCTTTCGGATCGCTTTGATATTGCTTTGGACGAGGTAGACAAGCTGAAATGGATCACAAGGATAATAGATGAATACATCTGGGACTCCGGACGCATCGAGACTGGAGCGCCGGCACACGTCTTGGCCGCTAGATTTAGAGGCTATCGGAAAGCGGATCTATGGTTCCGGATGTGGAGAATGGGATTGCAGTGGATACATGACTATTCCGAGCTCGACGGGATCGCCGTTATGAGTATTCAAAGCCAGCGCAACCGAAGCGGTTATAACACCTGGAGACGTAATAATTTAGAGAAAGAATTGGTCGGATGGGGTTATATCTATACCGCAATAGGCGAGATATGTCTTCGGTCTGGGGTGATGGGCGGTGTGTTGGGTGCGGGTAATTATTGTTGTATAATAGGCTTAAATTTAGCTATGGATAGTGACTATAAAAATGAGCGACTACTTCTACTATATATAATGCTCCTACGGTGTCCGGGGCCTTCGGGCACGCCGAGCCTCGGGGTTGCTTGGACAGCGCTCAGGCGCTGACCTCGGCCGCGCACAGGCACTCCCTATGCCCTAGGCACCGCTCGGGCGCCAACTACAACAATTATCTCACGAAGGGACACGCCATATACCAGTCTGTTGGCACGAGGACCGAAGACGCAGATATGGTCTGGAATATTTACCTCCTCGCAACAGCGTTGGCTACGCAAGACGGCCGCCTCAGCGATTTTACCGTTTTCCGAGCCAGATTCATTAGTGCACTTGCAAGAGCAGAGGTTGAGCACGGCTTGATCGAGGACTTTTCCCATAGTTTGAAGATTAATATCCCGTGGTTTTATGCCAAGTACATCCGAAGGTAACTATGTCCTTGCGAGCTCTGAGTTGATGTATTCCGAATACTCTCCCGTTTGGCTTTCCGATTTCGGCATTAATCCACGAATTACTAACTTAAGTTAATAGTGAGCTACAAGAATTCACAGAGAAGGAGCATCGAAGTAAGGGGAGTGGTAAAGATCCGGAGGATACATGCAACGCCGCTGGGTCGAGGCTTGACCGCAAGAACGATGAAGATGACGACATCGACCCGAGATTTAGGGGGAGATCTCGAGAAGATTTACACGCGGTAGCTGGTATTGTCCGCCAGATAGAAGACTAATCATTCCCATTTATATTATTGGGGTACATATACACGTTGGCATTGTGTGAATATAGAGCAAGGAGTCTGGTCCTGGAATTAAACCAGTTGGGCCTCAGCCAGTCCGCATCCAGGGCAGTTTCTACGCTTCTCGAAGTAGTAACCGGTCCTTTGGGCCATAGTATAGAAGCCAATCTAAGATATTCCCACACTAGTTACTCACTACTCACCTTAGTTCGGGCGCAACCTGGCGGAGACGCCTTTAATTCGTCATATGGGGGAAAATTCAAATTCTAAGCGCAATGTGATCGTTAAAAAAACAATACAGCATTCAGAGCTATCTTCCAAAACGATTGTCGTGAATACCGGAGCCACCCAATCATAAGCTGATCACAATTCGAAGAGTCACCCTAATCTGACTAAAGTATCCTGACAGCTGGTCCGAAATTCCTCCTCGCTGAAGCCACCAAATCGCCATGCCATCCTGAGCTTTCTGCATTATAACGTGTTCCTACTCGGTCCACCAACGAGCTGACCTCCGAGACGGAGCGAACGTAGTGAAATTTGCTCTAGTTGGGGCAAACCTGAACGAAATGGCTGTCAGCTTCGACGTCCGGAGCGTCTAAAATACCATCACAGATGCTATAGTGAAGAGAAAACATACTTCTCCGCAAGAACCGCATGTCTTGCTGCCGCCGCTGACGCTAGCGCCGCATTTGGGGCAAGAGTTGTGCATCTCGTTGATTTGAGGGTGAGAAGGGAGAGTGAGAAGGACTTCCGAAAGCTGAATTCGATGGGCTTTGTAGATGGGGTGTGAGAGCTAGACTAGCTCTAGTTGCCTAAGGATATGGGTCGAGGTGTTGGTTTTGTGAATGCTGAGAGATGTTGGCGAGATGGTGAGTTAACGAGAAGGATGCGGGGTACTGGCGGGGTAGATATGGGCGAAGAGCGAGAAGCGCTGCCAAGTCCGACGCAGCCACATCACGCGGCCTTCGCCACAACACCGCTGTGCCGAATGCCGATGCAGGCCGACTGCCCCACTGCCCCACAAAAAACATAGTCCAAAACTGCCCACCGAGAAAACGTGTTAGAGTAGCCACTAGATTAAAGTATGTTCTACCACCATTACTCTATGGCAACCGCTTGCCACGGAGCCGGTCCGCTAACCCCACAGGTTCTAGTTAAGTGACTTGCCAAAACCGAATTACAAATGCCGTTGCCCTTTAGAGCACGGGATGTATCTGAGGGTCTCGCTATTTCGACAGGGTGGCCAGTTAAGTGAAGCCCATAAACTAGTTGAAGCTTTACCTAGAGCATTAACATAGAAACAATCATATTGTAAAGTGGTTACCCTCCATTATTTCTATGGTGATCGCAAAATGCTACGATTAATCCACAGTGCAATTGAGCTTTATTGGCCTACCAGAAATATATAGGCATTGTGATACAGCCTTGCTGTCGTTAGTGGAGCACAATGGATGTCGCCGGAGAAGCGAGTGTTCCAGAAGGTTAAGGATCTAGGCACCCCACGCCTAGAGGAATGGCCCACGCCTCTAATATTTAGCGAGTGATCCCGCCAACCGCCCACATGAAAAAGTGAAAAAAAAAAGACAACACTTGACTGCCTATTATGCAGTGTTTTGGCGAGAGGCCTTCAGGTAATTGTAGAAGTAATATTTCTGCAGAATGCAATTAAAGTAGCATTTTCCCCTGTCGAAATAGAGAGACCCGTATCTGAACAAAATTTTTAAAATAGAGTGCAACTATAGGTTATGTGCCACCCATGGGTTATGCGCCATTTTTCATTCCAGCCAATTTCATACACCAAAGACTTTGGACCAACAAGAGCATATATAAGCTTGATTTTATAAGCCATAGAGATTCTCTAATAAGGCTTATACTGTTCACTCTTATTACGCTCCTAGGAAGATAGTCCCAAATTGCTATTAGTACCAAATTGGCCAATTGTTAGTTAAAGTAGTATAGCAAGCAAGAACCTCTATTTCTGCTTACATCTTGCCTCTCAGCATAGTTTAATTTGTAATCTATACGTTGGTTTAGCTTTGTAGTTACTGGTTAGGAAGATTTTAATTTTGAAAGTTCTTTTAGGAATGTTTCTCGTCTAAAAATAAAATTCAGATTTACTAGTAGCCCTGAATTGTAATCTGATAGTATGGGCTTAAGGGAATTGCTTATAAATAGTCTCTCATAGCTGTTACCCAATACCAGAGCTCATTTTACTAAGCTTGTTGCTTTTGAAGAGACTCTCATAGAACTTTACTACAGATAATATAACACCAATGACAGCCTATAACTGAGAAATAATACTTGGTAAACTTACTAGGCACTGTAGAGTATCACATTAGTATTGAGTTTACTAAATTAGATACAGTCTGAATATGGTAGGTATTGGTATTAGAAATGACACATAATCTATAAGTAGTGCATAACCTGTAGTTGCACTTTAGCTTGTTAAATACCTTTTTCAATTTAATGCTGTTGTGTAATCCACTATGTAACTCAACAGTATTAGTAGGCTTGAAGCTTAGTTTACAGACAAGCACAAGCTATACCTATTGTTAAGGGTGATAGTGCTGTAGACAATAGCTAGTGAGAGATCCTCAATCATAAGTTTGAGTACTAAAGAGTATTGTTATGGACTAGTTGTAAAGTGGCACACTTTGTAAATGGTCTAACTTAGTCATAAAGCGACTATACCACTTTATAACTAGTATAGCTTTACAAGTGGTCTGTTCCACTAGTAAAGTGCACTTTCCTCTACCTTGAGTGACACCAATGGCAGAATCTATATGACTATTGGTGTGGTAGAATTTCTACCACACCAATAGTCATATGGATTCTGTTATTGATGTTACATAGGGCACTTGTGACCTTGCAACTGCCCAATTATAAGTGCCAGTATTTCTTGTCTATGCACAGCCTGCATACTTCACTACAAATAGCTACATGAACCTACAGTAATGACAAAACTGTAGAGCGGTCAATGGCGGATCAAGTTCATATTTACATATGCAAAATACATGTTATATGGACTGTAGTTGAAGTTCAAGTATTATTTTCAGAGTCTATAGGATATTCTAGCAGAAATTAAAAGCTTGATATTGTATATATTAAATAGTATACTCAAGCATAAATAGGGAGCAATGCTTCATATACTGCATACCTTCCTCAATACTAGTCTATTCAAGCTTGTCTTGTTATTTACGTTCTTATAGTCTGTACTAGACATTTATACTTCCCCTATCATTATTGTACACCATCTGATACCTTGACAATAGCATTTACTATCAACTTACAACCTTCCTTTCCCAACGGAATATTAACTCAATTTGAGTGATTTATCAATTATTTAAACTACAAAAACAAGACTAGAGTCGATGCTGCCAAACGTTTTAACTACCGGCACTGGCTTAATAACCTAAATGAAAAGTCTACTAGCAACCTTAAGTATTGTCAGAAGCAACACAATGCAAAGTGCCAGGCACTTAAGTACTTCTGTTTACAGGATGATCAGCTTTTTCAACAGCCTCATGAAGATTAACTAGCTAAGTATATTGTTTGTAATTATGAAGCTTTTGAACATATTATGTCTACACATTTGCAACTGGGTCATGCTGGTACGAATAAGACTTTTACAGCCTTAAATCAGTGGTACTATAATATCATTAAGGAAGAAGTTGGCTAAGTGATTAAGTTATGTCAAAACTGTATGGTCAACTATTCCAACTATTCCTGTCCCTCTCTTACTCCAATTGTTTCTATTTCTATATTAGAATGTACACAAATTGTTTTGATAGACTTTTATCTTGAGCCGGATGAGCAATTTAAGTAGATTCTACATGTTAAAGACTATTTCTCCAAGTATTCTTTTCTCTTTCCTCTTAAAAGCAAGATAGCAGAAAAAGTTACCATGCACATCTCAGCTTGGATTGGTACTATGGATGTACCTCACATTTTGCAGTATGATAATAGAAAGTAGTTCAAAAGGGTTTTTTTAACTTTGCTGCTAAACTCCAGCATACAAATCATTAATGGTTGTCCAAGAAACCTACAAACCCAAGGAGCAGTTAAACAGCCAAATGATATGGTAATAATCAAGTTATGGACCTGGAAGGATGAGAATAAATGTATAGATTAGTTCAATAGCCTTTCTGAAGTTACTCTTGCAATGAATTATCAACCTCACAATGCTCTCCTGAACAGCTTAACCTTATACAAAGTTTTTTTTGGTCAAAAACCATGCTGGGAAGACTGTGTACCAGCTCATATCCAACATATTACTGAGATCGTAGACAAAGACCTAGGTTCTGATAACGAGATGCTAAACGCTAAAACTAATTTGGGACTGGAGAATCTTTTTATCGAAGGGGATGAGTCTAACATTAATCCACAACTCCGTAGCTTTCAGCTAACCCCTACGAATAAGTCTACTTCCCTAATACAACATGCGCAAAAGTAGAGTCTTGAAGTATATAAAACTATAGTTTAGCGATATGGACAGCAACATACTATTGAACATTTCAAGAAAGATAATATTGTAACCTTGAAGGTGACTCAAGTCAACTAAGCAGTGACAGACAATCACTATGTACTTTGTATTATTATAGACATATCTCACAATAATCGTCATCAACAAAAAACCAAGTAGAGCATTCTGGACTGGTGGTATTCAACTAAAGAATTAATATGCATACCTATTAACTGCGAAATATTATTTTGACAAGAAACAGAGTCCGAAGGCATTAACGAACTTATATCCCTCAACGCTCCAGCCACTATATCCTCTACTAGTCAGCATATAGTGGTATCCTGTAATTGTTCAAAGGGAGGCTGTAATGGTAAGCGGTGCTAGTGTATCAAGAATGGTATTAAATGCACTATTTACTGCTATGAGACATGACTTTGCCTGTCAAAATCTGGCTGGTCCAGAGTCCCGGCATCAAATTGCTCTTCTCCCTCAAGCAACTATAACAAAAGTTATCTCAATTAAAGCAAATACCACTCCGCAGCCATCACCACCAGTGCCTTACACTCGCAAATGGGCTGGAATAACTATTAGCAGCACTCAATTGGTTAAGGAGTCAAAAATAAGGCAAATTGTGACCAAAAAACACTGGAGAGTTTCCAGGCCATAAAAGTCACTAAACACCGAATATGTTATAAATTTCTGCCTGAGCCTGATATGTATAAGCTGGAGCATTATCTTCTTGTACAATTATTTTTGGTCTATCTTTTGCACATTCTTTTGTAAATGAAAGAAGTTTCTTCATAAGAATGACTTTGCTGTATCAGTACCAATTGATGCCTCCTAATTTCAACTTTCTAATAAGTTTTCCAGTCTTTTCAGTAAATCTCTATACTGGATTACTACTGGCAGGCTGTCATCTAAGATTTAGATACTGCATAGCTTTATTAAGCTTCCATTTAGTTTTGAGTTGAGGTTCATGGATAGTGTTGATTATCTCTAGTTCTCTGTTTGCTGCTCATCGCTCTTATGTTGTCTCCAGACTTCAAATATGTATTGGACCCTTTTTGTCATATGAAAAACAGCTTTAGAATATGAATTCTGATGCCTTTTTCCATCAAGTTTTAATAACTGTACTGTTATACTATTCTTCTTTAGTTCTTCAAACTCTTACCATATCATATCTATGCTCTAGCATTACACTTGTCTCATCAGACCATATAACATTTTTCTAATCTTTAAGTATTCAGTCTGTATGTTTCACTGCAAATTCATATCGTGCTTTTTGTCAGGGCCAGCCCTAAAGCCAGTTCTTTTGGAATTGCTAAAACAGTGTGAACAACGTCAGGCCAAATGTTGAGCACTATCACAGCGATGTCTCAAGGCTCAAGGATAAGGGTCAACAGTATATGAAGCCTCTGCAATGCTATATATGATAAACTGAATTCCAATAGCTTAAGAATGTCAATTTGTAGTGTAGAACTAATCGCTGCTTCTAGGAGAAGCAGTCTCGTGGATTTACATATATGCGCTTCTCGGCATACTAACTGCATGCGGCACGACGGCGTACCATCACCAAGCCACAACTGCTGTGACAAACATTTTGAGCCTCATCAGGTAAGCTATAGATACAAGAGTGGCACTAGAACTATTGGACCAGATTGCAGACCTGTGAGATACAAATGGCTTGAATGGCTCAGCAATAATGAACTGAATATGAGGATGGATGGCACTTGCCATGGGAACATGGGGGCCAAAGCAGGGGTTTGCGCAATTAGTGCTCTCAGCGCTGAGAGTACAACCTGCAGCAACTCAATAAATTACCCACACCCCTGTTAAAGCAATGACCTCAACTAGCCACACTACTGCTAAGAACTCCAGCCAGGAAGTGACCAATCAACAGGAAACATCACAACCTACGGACGATACACCATTGGTCGTAAGGGGAGGACTAGGAGAGCTGAAGAACACTTAGTAACTAAAGAACACGTTAGCTGAGTGTAGTGGGCAGCTCAGGTATGGATAGAGAGTTATGAGTCATGACAACTCAGGTTTCATTATTGGGCTCAGTGTGAGTTAAGTGTGAGTTACGTCAAGGAAGGAACACCTCAAATAGTATGAGACATCCGTTGGCAGGTGGCCAAGAGATCAGTGAAGAGGCAACTATAAATATAGTGTTGGAGCCTTAGGGAAAGTGTCTTTCCTTCCCTTTTCACTAAAAGTCTTATTAGTTTAGCAATATAAGCTTCGTACCAAGAATCATCATCCAAGATATCATTTGATATAGTTGCAGCAGGACCATTTCATTATCTCAGTATACAGGACCAACATATCTGTCCTACAGTCACCTATAGAACACCATATCATATACCTGAACACCAAGACAAACTAAGAGATATGAGACCTCTTTAGAGTCAGATCATCACAACCGCAGTCCTTGCCTCTTAGGGCTCCACGTTACACTTTTTTCATTTCTGCAGTTAAGTCAGTCTTTCAAGTATGCTTCTATTTCTAAAATCCATAAGTATGTAAAATCTATAATGTTGAGTCTTTTGATATGCTCACTTTATACCTTATTTCTCTTGCAGACATCTCTTGTCCCTCTTTACTTGCGCACACTATTTTTAGGACTTTCAAGAAACTTTTCTCTATGATAACCTTCAGCCTTTCAGAGTAGGGGACATTTGTAAAAAACTCATCTTTAAACTCTCTGCTTATTTCAGGATCATAGCTTCACTTATAAGCGATTTGTTTAATATTGTAGACTTAGATAACTGAGTAACCTCTTGAATTTCAGATATAGAGATGCTTTCTTCTAGTAGCACAAAGGCTTGCACACGAAGAGTTATTGGTATTGTGCAACCGGGCATTTTGTGGGGGTACAGGAAAATGTTTTAGTTAGGTTGCTTAACTGGACTTTAGTTAAGAGTCTGAAGACTTTTGCGCTTAGCCTCTGTACAATTTCGCCATTCGGCATGCCTCATATTTGACAAACTATATGGTAGCCAGGGTAAGTAATATTAGCACGACATATCCAATTTTGCTTGTTCATCTAACATTACTTACTTAGGCTACTATATACCATAGTATGGTCTAGAAGCAGGCATCTTATGTCAAGCATTATCTATTAGCGTAGCCGGGTAATTCTTCTTTGGGCAATTATGATTTTGATGAGGGCTAGACCGAAACAGCCACAATTCACTTACTTGCCAATATTTACTGTCTCTGGTAGTTGCCATTTTGATTTATACTATTTTCGATAATTATTATTGGGTATTGCTATTGCGACACCCTAAAAGACTAGAGTGATACCTTTTAAATTGCTAAAGCGACATCAACAGATTTACTAACACCACACCCTTCAGATTTCTCTTCGACAAAGCAAGCAAGAAGAACTAACTACCATCTGGCTGTATGAATCCAGCACGATTCCTTAAGTTATAGGAAGTTGCTTGTATCATGCCGCTAAACTGAGGCATTAAGAACCATAGAGGAGGTGCTTTACCATTAGATTCCCACAATCGCTGAAGTTCACGTCCAGCAATCCTGTCTTCCTCAGAGTCATATCCACCAACTAAAATACTTTCGCCCATAACTTCCCCTGTAGTCTCTTCACTGTTTGTTTCTTTATTCTGACAAGTAGATCTAGTAGTCCTAGTACTAGTTGTTGCAGTCTTTAAAGCACTCTTGATGGGCCTTTTCGAAGCCTTAGATGGTTGGGGAATGGGTGCTGCGGTTTCGATTGCAGAAAAGTTTTTGGATAGTTCAGCTCTTATATGTTACCTTGTTCTATTTCTTTGAAATGTTAGCTACCTTTATTAGTATTCAAATGTGAATACCTACCGCAGAGAAGGTTGATTTTGTTGTTACTCCAATTCAAAACAAGAAAGATCACATTGAGTAGAACTTTTGGGTTACCAATGTATATTAGTAGAGTTGGGCCATCCACGGGTAATTGCTATAAATGGATTTTGAATTAGAGGTTCCATTATAAATGGCCGTGTTGACTGTGTAAAATGTCAATGTAAGTGAATATGTTCAATCTGAAGCGACTCACCATTAAGTTCGAGTTCTTTTAGACAATGAGCAAAGAGTAGACCCATTGAGAACATAAAGAGATGGCTACATCGAGGCTGAAAACTAGGTGAGTGAAGGATTCTCCATTGCTGCAAAACTTTACGGAGAGCAAAAAGAGTAACATGACTAATAACATTAGTAAAGAGTTCGATCTGCAAGTCATGGCCAGGAGAGAGTCTGCTTTCGGCCAGTGCTGCTTCAAGTTCTATATGTTGATTTAAGAGTATACGCTCAATATTGTCTAGAACCATCTTAAGATCACCAGTCGAAACCTGCAAATAGCCTTTAAGTACTTTGTGCACACCTTCTACCCGAGACGAAACTCTATGTCCAAAATGCAATGTTTCATCTACCTAGCAGTGGATAAGCTTATACCGATATAGATCCAACCAAGTCTCCTTAACGTATACAAGTAGTCCCAGTTTTACACTGTACGTATCTTGCATTCGACTCCATTCGTGAGTATAGTCCGCCACTGATTTTGAAGCCACCAGATTTACCCAGTCCTTGATGAACTGACCTTTTAGTTCTTATTGTGCTGCATCGCTACCAAACTCTTTACTTGCTTGGCCCTTAACACACTCTTGAAAATGCCAGGAACAAAGAATTTCACGAACAGTAGGAAATACAAGGCGCTTTGCATTAATAGCCGCAATTTCTCAATCCATAACCATAACAGAAGGTAGTTGAAATCCTGGTTGTTGAAGGATATCTCGTAGGCATTCAAATGCCCAAATATAGTCTTTTTCTCTTTCTTGAAGCATGAAGCAAAATGCAATGGAAAAGGTGGTGTTTATACATGTAGTACCAATGATGTTTAGAAGCGAAAGTTTAAAGCGGTTGATTTTGTATATAGCATCAAGTAAAAGAATATGCGGATAATGTTTAAGAAGCACTAAAGACTGAGTATGCGTGAAAAAGACATGAGTAAGTTGCGCGTCAGAGTTTTGTTTATAAAAGAAGGTATATTTGGTATCTTTTAAATGATCGACCATCGCTTCAATGGGAAACCTTGCACCAAGATTGGTTGATCAAATCTGTATTCATAGATTGTAAACGTCTTTAGTTTTTACCTCAAAACCTTGATTATGCAGTGTGCTAACTATCTCATGAGGTTTACACCCTGATGCCGACATACTCTTAACCAAAGCAATTGCATCTGGAGGGAGAGACTGGTGAGTTGGGTGTGCAACAGAAGCTAAAGAAGGCTCATGGTTGTGTGTATTATTTTGTATTGTTAAAGACCATAACCCATTCTTTTGTATTGCACCTAGTATAAAAGGGCACTCCATAGCTCGTGTTCTAGTAAGACGAGGTTTTGCTGTAAAGTTGACATTCTGTACTTGATATTTAGAGCTTTGATCACATGTAAGATATGCTTTAGAAACTTGCCCCTTTGTTTTCTTCACGCGTTGTTTAATTACCGCATAGTCTTGAGAACGTATGTATTGATTGGTATGCTCAAGAACAGCCTCAAGCGATAGAAAAATGCCTTCGGCAGGTGGTAGCATCCACATGTTAAGTTCTGGATGATAGTAAGAACCAAGGCAAATGGGGCATATTAACTTCTTAATATAAATAGGCAGTGTACATCTCCGATGCCGCAGCCGATTTCGGGTAGGTGTCGCTCTAGCAAAAAGTTGGTGTCGCTCTAGCGAAAGAAAAGGTGTCGCTCTAGTCTTTTAGGGTCGCGATAGCAACACCCTTATTATTTCGACTCGCATTTTGATTTGGCGGAGCTATCCACGCAGCAGCACGATAATCGTCACCCAGTCCGCAGCCCGACTTGCCCTCTTTCCGTCACGGCGTAAGCCTCAGTAGCACCTCTAATGAAGCTTGCGGATGCCTATAAAGCTCCTGCTCAGGGTACCACCCTTCCCGCCGCAGCTCACAACCTACACCAACTCATCTCGAAGTCATGGCTCCTGCCCTCTCTTTCTAAAAACTAGACTGGACTTCGCCCACTTTGCGTTCCTAGTCGTGTGTCACCCGCGTAGTCGCATCTATTTAACCGTTAGGCGAAGGTTGGTTTAGTGCTATGCTGGCTTTAGAATACCCTGAGATGATAACTGCGTGCTACAGTCACCGTAAAACGCGACTCCAGTCATGTCACACAAACTACGCTGAATCAATAAAACAGGTCCGACCCGCGAGCGAGCTCCTCGAATCCCGGCGGAAGAATGGGACAAACACAAGGAAGACATCCTCAAACTCCGCTCCACCCCCGGCATGACGGTGGAGAAAATTGTGGGGGAACTGGAAAAGAGGGGTTTTACACCAGCGTAGGTAGTTATCCGCTTCAGCTAAGTATCGTTTATCTTAGGCTATTAGTATTGCCACAGGGCAGCCTAGCAACGCCGTGGGCTTTTTAGTAGCCTCGCGGGTGTTTAATTAAGTGAGCTACCTCAAAATTGTCGCAAATTGTAAGAGTCATGGGGAATGTTTTAATAATTTAAATGGATAATTACTAAAATACCATAATTTTTCATCTTTATTACTTAGGTACTATAAAAACTTTACCGAAATACTACGATTTCTTCTACATAATTGCCTTTGCTCTGTAGTTATAAAAAGACATTATATTTAATAAACTGTTATAGACATCTTGAGCCCTAAATTGTAGAAAATTACAAATATAAGCAATAAAGGAACTTGCTTAGAGTATGTCACCTAAAGTGACAAGGTATAAGCTATTAAGCTTATATACTGTATCCTGTGTATAGTATTTGAAAAATATGAGATAATACTCTAATTGGACAGCTCTTGCCTAAACAGATTCAGTTAACTATTATAATGTTAAGAGAGTAATATAAGTAATAACTGATAAACTATAAAAGCCCTTAACTAAAAACTAGTTAGAAATAATTACAAAGAAGAGTTAACAAATCTTGGACCAACTGAGATAGCTAAAAGATACATTAGTTAAAAGTAGTGAGTTACATAATGATTATATAAAGGTAAGGAGAGTATGAATTACTTTATAACTTAAGTTTCCTTATTTAAAGTTTAGATTGTAAGTCATATCTTTATATAATTATAATGTAGTATATAATTACCTAATAGTAAATAATCAGTGACTTAATAAAGAGTTACTATAATGAATACTTTAAAAGTAATAGAAAGTACTTTTCTTTTCTCTTCATTAAATCTTTTATTAAGTTTCTATTATTTAATAATTAAGTTTTATTGCTCAAGATATTAAAAGATATAATTGTATGCTGTCTTGTTAAATTTTAGCTAGAAAGTGATTCTAGTCCCTAGCAATAAAAAAACTACATTTATAAATTAAATTATCTTGAATACTTTAAAATCAAGTAATATATATTAGTATTATCTATTTTATAATACCTAAAGTCTTTATTATTATATAAACTTATTTATAAAACTGTACTATATTATTTATTAAGTATTTAACCATATTATTATATGTCTAGATTATATATTAAGCTTTTATAGTATATGTAGATTATTTGCTTACTTCTTTTTAGTAAGAATTTAATTACATTTATTTGTATTATTACTTGTAAACTACTTTAGTAATACTTTCTGAATTTTTGTTATAAACATCTTTAGCCTTAAGTAAGAATATACTATAAATATGAAAGTAGTACGGAAATTAATAAATTAGATCATAAACAAGGTTTTATTGAGTACAGTATATGATTAAGAAAGCTAATTACTGAATACTAGTAATAGTAGAACTTACTGAAGATATATTACTTAAAGTGGTAGAGTGCAAACAGTCAAGTCTATAAACTGCATACTATATACAGTAACTGAAAAATGTGAGACTGTACTTTGGTTAGACAGCTCTTGCTTAATAGATTCAGCTAGTTATTATAATGCTAAAGAAGTAACATAAGCAGCAACCAAAAAATCATAGAGGCTTTTAACTAAAAACTAGTTAAAGGTGATAAAAGTGAGGAGTTGACAAATTCCTAACTAGCTGAGATAGTTGAAGAATATACTAGTTAGAAGTAATAAGTTTTACAATGATTATATATAGATAAAAAGAATATAAGTTATAAAGTAAATTAGGTTTTCTTAATTAAAATTCAGGTTGTAGGTTATGTTTCAATATAATTATATATAGTATGCAATTACTTAATGGCAGGTAATTAGTAACTTGGTAAAGAGTAATATTATATCTTTTGTGTAAAACTGTTATAGACATCTTGAGCCCTAAGTTGCAGAATGCTACAAATATGGGAGTGACACAAAAATCATTGAATCAAATTGTAAACAAAGTTCTATTGAGCTTAGCATGCAGTCAAAAGGAGCTAATTACTGAATATAAGCAACAATAGAACTTACTAAGGTGTAGAACCTATAGTAGCAATGTGCAGGCTATTAGGTCTGCACACTGTGTACAGTAACTAGAAAATATGAAAGAATACCTTAGTTAGACAGTCTTTGCTTAATAGGCTCAGCCAGCTACCATGATACCAAGAGAGTTATACAAGAAGCAACTAACAAACTGCAAAGGCTTCTAGTCAGAAACTAGTTAAGAATGATTCAGGAAATTAAACTGGTAGATTACTAACTAACTAAGGTAGCTGAGAGACATGTTAGTAAAGAGTAGTGAATTATACAATAATTACATATAAATAAGAAGAATATGAGTCATTATGTAACTTAGATTTTCTTAATTAAAGTTTGAGTTATAAGTTATATCTTGATATAACTATAATATGGTATATGATTACCTAATGGCAGGTAGTTAGTGACTCAATGAAGAGCTGCTATAAAGAGTATTTGAAAAGTAATAGAAAGTGCTTTTTTCTTTTCTTCACCAAATGTATTATTTGGAAATTTATTACTTAGTAATCAAGATTTATCCTTTAAGATATTGAAAGATATAATCATATACTGCCTTATTAAATTTCAGCTAGGAAGTGATTTTGGTCTCTAGCAATGAGAAGACCTTGTTCACAAATTGAGTTACTTAGAGTACTTAAGTTTAAGTAATATATACTAGTATTACCTATCTTACAATACCTGAAATCTTTACTATTACAAAAATATACTACTTTATAAATAAAATAGCTTACTGCTAAAGTAGCTAGCTTTATAAGTTAGACATTTAAGAGTAAAGTTGCAATTTCAGTGTAAATACAAACTAATATAATATAATAAGAAATTCATAAAAAAACTAAGTTATCTAATTAAGTCCATAAGTGTATCAATTGTGCAACAATGATAAAAAACTCTTCTACTGTCTCTAGTTCAACTAAAGTATCCTAATATTAAGTTATTAACTTTGAAGAATTTTAAAATGTAGTATTAGCATATTTCTGTTTACTTTGTCTTGTTGCAGTTGTGATTACTTCAATCATTTTATAGGTTGTACTGTATTTAGTTAATGTATTGATAGACATATAATTTTCTTTTTATCTATATTTATGTAGAAGGCTGTTTCTGGAAAAAGTAATGATTAGTTTTATTATTAAAAATCAATCTTATTGTATAAAGTAATATTAAGTCTTATATCTCTATAACTTTAATCTTTAAAGCCTTGTCATGTTGCTACTACTGTACTTGACATTCAGCCTAATATTGTTCATACAATTTTAGTAATTTAGAGAATCTGACTTTAAGGCTAGTCCTGATTCTTTAATCTAACATATTATACAGATCTCATATCTGAATTATTCTACAATCTATAAATGGCAGACATTTAACATTATTGTTGAATTTCATATCAATAGTGAATATATAGAATAAAATTAAATAGATAGAGTATATTACCGGGCTTTCAACAGCACCTGAGCTTTCGACACTTTGCGAAAACTAATGATACTAATACAATATAGATTGTAAAGCAGTTTCAACGATTTTTGATGAATTATATCAAGTAAATATAGTGCTTCTACACTGTAAAGGAAGCCACTGTTCAGTTGCATGGACT